>SADC01001021.1:0-58626 GCA_004194705.1 Ditylenchus dipsaci
ATGTATAGCAATGGGGGCAAACACCGGTAAAGCATATTAATTGCGATAAAACACTGGTAATGACTATCAAGTGCCACCAAACACAGGTGATGTATAGCAGGACGTATAGTTCGGGTGGGTAAGTGCGTGCGGGTGGGTGCCCTAACACAGGTTCTAGACTCTACATATAGTGCGTAGGGTGGGGTGCCCTAATAAGTTGCTGAAAAAATGATACATTTCGTGCGTGGATTCGAACTTTTGTATTTTGCAAAACTTTATTTGCATTAACTGGAAATAAGCGTAAATTATAGCATTCACAAAAAATTTAGTATGTGTTTGAGGTGTTCGGTAAGACAGTCTATACTGCCCCGTATCCTATTAGCTTTATAAAGATTACTTCTTCAGGCCTAGACTACTGAAGTCACATCTACCTTACTTACTCAACTAATGGTTAATCACTGATTTAGGCATTTACTTCAACAGGAATAATTTTACTGAAGTACCACTCGTTCACTACCCCACCAAGGGTAAAAACACTGAAGGGTCATTCACACCACTTGGTTGTACTACTCAAAAGGGTTAATCAGTGTAGAACAGTCACTTCACTAATTTTTCTGCTCCATCAAGGCGAAATCGCTGAAGGCACCGGGAAAGAATCATGCTCATAAGTGATTCGAACTTTTCATATTTTGCATGATGCTTTGAAATAATATAGAAAATAATGTCCAATAATGACACTTACAAAAACTATCTACAGTTTTCAGTAACAAGTTACCAAGTGCCTTGAATTTTAATCAGGTACGGTGATAGAAACTAATGGAACCATCTAGTTTATTAGTCATATTGGTTCAGAGGAAAGTACCGATCCAACCGTCAACATCAACTAGCCATCTTGTATCCACTCAGTATAGTTCAGGGTAGAAACACTGATTTACCATCTAGTATCCACTGGACATATAGGTCCACGGAAATAACTCTGATTTCAACCATCTAGTATCACGGACATAAAATTCAGGCTAAATGACTGATCCAACCGTCAATAATTAACTAGCCACATGGGTATAGGGGCAAAAGACTGATTGAATCATCTAGTATCCAATGATGATTAGAGTATAGCATAAGGTAGCCAGATACCCAAGGTCTTAATTAGGCAAAAGGGTAATTACAAATCGAATCAATATACTATTTTTACAGTCTCATTCAGTTGTGAACGACCGATTGACCGTGAAGTATCATTGAGATTACCAAATTGAGACTACTTGATTGAGACTACCGAACAGGTATTCACTCTATCAGGTTTCCATACCCGAATAAGGAATAACTACTATTCAAGTATTTACTTGGTCAGGCTCTGCACCCCATCAGGCAAAACTACTGAACAGGTATCGGTGAGCAAGTCTCTCTACACCGATAAGGGTGAAACTGCTGAGGGTACAAAAAAAAAGATGCATGCACGTGGGTGGATTCGAACTTTTTTATTTTACAAAATATTTTGTGATTGAAATGCCAAATTAGCCTCAAAAGAGGGTGTTTATAGAAAAATTGTAGATTGTATAGATTCAGGTGGAAAAGACTGATACGACCATCGAGTATCCCATCCAGTCCTACAAAAATAAGGGCCAAAGACCAATTGAACCATCCACTTGTCTTATAGGATAAAATATCGGTTATGGTTATAGGTGCGAAGAACAGTCGAGACCATCTAGTATCCACTAGTCATATAGTTCAGGGGCAAATGACCGAGCAAGCCATTTAGTCTATAGGTTCAGCGGCGAAAAACTAATCGAACCTTCTTGTACCGCAGTAGTCATATAGGGTTGAGGGGCGAAAGACTGGTCGAACCATCTAGTATCGACTACTCAAATAAGTCAGGGGGAAATGACCAATAATGACCTAACTTACTATCTAGTCGTACAGGCATAGGGGCGAAAGACCAGTCGACTGATGGAGTCATCTATTATGTAAGTGGTGAATGAGGTAATATGTAAGGTAGTCAAATGCCAAGGGCCTAAACTAGGTATAAGGACGAAAGACTGGTCCAACCGTCTAGTATCCACTAGTCATATAGTTCAGGGCAAATGACCGAATACCGTCTAGTATATCGGTGCTGACTATATCGTGCTGACTAAGGCACATTAAGGTAGCCAAATGCCCAGGCTCTTAATTAGGTATAGGGGCGAATGACTTATTGAACCAACTAGTGTATACTTACTAGTGGTTCAGAAGCCAATCACTGAATCAATCATTTAGTCATATAGGTTAAGGGGCGAAAGACTGGTCGAACCATCTGGTCTGAATAAGTCGTAAAGGTTCAGTGTCAAATGACCGAATTACCATCTAGTTTGTCGGTGGTGATAAAGGTGAAATATAAAAGGTAGCCAAGTGCCCAGCCTCTTAATTAGGTATGTGGGCGAAAGACTGATAGAACATCTAGTATCGACTAGTCATATAGTTCAGGAGCAAATGACTGATAATGACCGAACCTACCATCTAGAGATATAAGCATAGGGGCGAAAGACTAATCGAACATCTAGTACCGACTAATCATGTAGTTCAGTCGCAAATGACCGATATAGACCGAACTTACCGATAATGACCGGCCTTACAGGCATAGGTGCGAAGACCGGTCGAACCATCTAGTACCGGACTAATCATGTAGGTTCAGTCGCAAATGACCGATATAGACCGAACTTACCGATAATGACCGGCCATACAGGCATAGGTGCGAAAGACCGGTCGAAACCATCTAGTACCGACTAATCATGTAGATTCAGTCGCAAATGACCGATAATGACCGAAACTCACCGATAATGACCGGTCATATAGTCCTAGGGCGAAAGACCAATCGAACCATCTAGTCTACAATATACTTGCCTCGGAACGGAAGACTCCGGTGGGAAGCTCTCCATTGCTTCTCCACTGGGGGAAAATCACCGAAGCTGTAGTCCAGTCAGAAATATGGGCAAAAGTGGCGACTGGGTGAAAACTACTGAGATCACTCTTCCAGGCTTAAACTACCCAAGATCCATTACTACTCAAGGTCCATCACTACTATCCTTATTCCCTGGGGCAATACCACTGAAGTCCCTATTCGGGCCAAAACTACCGAAGGCTATCGCTCCACTATCCCTATTCCACTGGGGCAATACCACTGAAGGTACTATTCGGTCCCAAACTACCGAAGAGGCATCACTCCACTCTCCTACTCCCTGGGGCAATACACTGAAGGCCCTATTCGGGCAAACTACGATGGCTATCGCTCCACTATCCTATTCCACTGGGGCAATACCACTGAAGGTACTATTCGGTCCCAAACTACCGAAGAGGCATCACTCCACTCTCCCTACTCCTCCACTGGGGCAATACCACTGAATGCACTATTCGGTCCAAACTACCGAAGAGGCATCACTCCACTATCCCTACTCCACTGGGCAATGTCACTGAACTCACTATTCGGGCCCAAACTACCGAAGAGCCATCACTCCACTCTCCCTATTCCACTGGGGCAATACCACTGAAGGCACTATTCGGGTCCAAACTACCGAAGGCTATCGCTCCACTATCCCTATTCCAAGCCATCACTCAAAGAGCCATCACTCCACTCTCCCTATTCCACTGGGCAATACCACTGAAGGCACTATTCGGGTCCAAACTACCGAAGGCTATCGCTCCACTATCCCTATTCCACTGGGGCAATACCACTGAAGACCCATAACCATTCACACAAGGGCGATTCACTGTTGACTTGAAGCCTCCGACTCCAAGCTCAGCCGTGTAGAACAGAACTTATATAGGGGGTATAATAGACCGGTGATCACACCAGCAACTTTCGCCAGGCACATACGATGACAATGCTAGAGAACCAACTCCAACGGTGTATTGTGCCTGTCCAGACCTATAGCTGCTTCGGGCAAACTACAAGCTCTTAGTCTCCTCTTCCAAGCTTGCCGGGGCATGGAAGGTAGGATAAAACAGAAGTTTAACGACAAGAAAAACAAATCATCCGATCAGAGGATAAGTCTCAACAGATCGCAGTATAAAGCTGCTCTACTGGATACAACCCCTTGACCAGTAATCAAGTCGTTTACAAGTGATTTCACTGCAAATGCATCTGATTTGCATGTTCATATTCTTAAAGGAAAGATATGCAACAAAAGATACCATTCTTAGCTGACGCGTTTCCGACGAAAAATTTTACTTTTTTGTTTTTTAAATAATATTTTGCTCACTAAAATTGTGGGTCCTCCATCTGGAAGATTACTCTGCCTCTTTAGAACTCTACCGATCATATGCGACAGAGACAATGGGGAGTTTGGTACAGCACAGTCACTTTTACATTCGCAGTATACATATTGCGTTATCTCTCTACCGAAGATCTTTTTTCACTCTGAACTTTTCAAAAATACAAATTAACTATATTTGTTTATTAAAAGAAATGAAAACCTTAAATCTATAATGCAGCTTTCTTTGAATATACTTAGCTTGTACTTCTTCCTTAACTAAAGTCACTATCATTTCATCATTTTTGCCGTAGATCAGCTTCTGATGAACATTTTGAGGCCAATTTTATAAGAAAAAAATTTTTTTTAACTGAAGGTAAAATAACTTTTTCTTCCGGAGTAAAGTCTTCTTCGGTGGAAAGCATAACAACATTGTATGAGTTGTTGTCTGAAAAATATTCAGATCATTGTTCTAACTTGAAAGACACATTGACTTTTAAAATGTATATTTTATAGTTTGTGTATCGATATCATTCGAAAGTTCATATACACCTTTCAATAATGGTGCATCAAATTGGTACTTGTATGTTCGATTTTTTCTGCATGTTACGATATAATTTTGTTTCCGTCCATTGCTATGTTGAAAAGCATCATATTGTTCCCACCTTAAGTTCTCTATTTTTTTTCACTTTTGTACATGCGCTTTGATTTATTTTCATTGTGTGATGCATACTATTTATCATTCGCCAAAAATCGAAACATATCTCATTATCTGATGGGTCTTGATCCAATATGTAAGGGTAGAAATAACCCTGAAATTTGGGTAATAATTTTATATTATCATCGTATTACAATAGCTCTTGAAAATTGACCTTTACTACAGAGGCATTTATGTAGGTGTTTTTGTAGTCAATGATAAGTGTAAAATTAGTCGATTGGAATTGTATGGAAGTGCATGTACAATCGATTGCGTTTCAAATTTTTTTCCTTTTGAGACCATTTAACTGATCGTGACTTTTCTAATGTAAAAGAAAGGTTCTAAATTTCAGACAGCTGAAAATATGCTTCTTAAACAAAGAAAGCTAACGTTCAATTCTGCTTCCAACAGGGTCATTATGGCATTTGTTGGACCACTGTTGTGGTTTTGAGGTGTGCCACTGTTCGCAATTCCGCTTTTCGCTTGTAGAAATTTTGTTTTAATACAGAGTTTGCAGTAGCTATGTTTGAACCTGAAGAATTATTTTCGTTAGAAGTCTGTGTTTGCTGGTTCAAAATATTGGTAATTTCAGTTTTATCAGTTGGATCAAGCACAGAATTCTCCGCACTTGCTATGATGCTGTTTCAACGATCGAAAACAGAGCTGATAGATACATGTCCTTCTCTCTTTTGTTGGAAGTGGCTATCGTAAACGAACGTCATAACTGCAATACTCCATGACAGTGAGCTCTGTATCGCCAAACAGTTGGTATTTGGTGATGGCCTTATCGATGAACACATATTGTTTCCATTAAATTATTTACCCAGTGAATTTATATCTAGAAGCTAACTAATCACTGATTGAACTATTGAATTTCTTCACTAGGGCATCTCCTTAACACCGCCAAAAACGTCTCCCTTCCCTTCTTCCTGGCATTGATCAAGGGTATAAACAATAGCTATTGATGGTCTAGTTCGACCAACACCAGCACTAAATGAGAGTTAACTTCTTTACAAAAAAAGGTTTTTAGGTTTATGCAATGCACAATAACTGACGAAGAATTATATTTTTCAAGTTTTCTCAGTTAAAACAGTAATCTTATAAGTGCTGTTGTACACTCTGGAGACTTGTAATTATGCCAGCTAGGGTAATGGAATTGAATTACTTGTCTTTTATCTGAAAACTTTGCATTATTTTAAAACTCCGAATTGTTTCATGGTTTCACTTTTTCCGCAAAAAAAGCCAGCTCAGTTTAGTTTAGGCAATGTTGTAATTTTCATAATAAGATAGCAAGTTGGTTAGAGTATTTGTATAATCAGAGTGGAATTCATAGTCATGGTGAACCTTGTTTGTAATAGAATTCGTATCACTAAATGATATAGTCACTGAAATATAGTCATATTAGTTTTATGTATCAATTCGTCTATGTTTCTATAAACTTTGATAACTACAAGAATTGTAGATTACAGTCATTTGTTTTTAAAATTGACAATTGGAATTTCCTGATTTTCAAATTTAGTTTAATAAAATCAGATAGAATCGAATCAAATACTAAAATTAGAATCATTTTGTTGGAACTCAGAGTTTTTATTCAAATTTTAATTAACATTTGCAAATGACAAACCAAAGTCACCGATCTATTATTGATGATATTGAATGAGCTGAATAAACATAGCTGTTTTTACACCAGTGAAACTGTTTTTGTAAACTACATTAATCCAGCCCAGCTGTATACGTTTGAGTTGGAGAATTTCTGCCATTCGCTCTGTGAACCCCTCTGCCCCACACCATTATCCAAACGCCTTCAACAGTACACTCCAAAGGTCCTTGGGTAGCCATGAAATATTTTCTACTGTTGTAGCCCTTAAATTTTAAATTATTTATTTTTTCATAATAATTGAATAATCAAAGCTACTTTAACAAAGTTTGCATTGATGTAATCTGAAGAGTTGTCTACAAAACGGATTCTTGTCCGCCAACGGATTCTTGTAGCATCTGCTGCTTTGATGTCATTATATCTGTTTTTTTTACTTTGATTTCACTTATAGTATGATCCAAGTTTTTTCTTTTCTCTCGGTAGCCTCTATAGAGTTTACAGTAGTTTTCGATGTTCGCATTTTTAAACCATGTAAAGTCAACTTTAGATAGATCATAATTCTTCTTAAGAGGGTACAGCAGCTTTAAAACCCCTTTTTCTAAAAAAAATTTATATAACTTCACGCAATAATGTCGCTTACTCACTTATACAGAAAATACAAGATGGTGGTGGCAGTGAGTATAAAAAAGACGCAAAGAAAATAAATAATAAGGAAGACTTCAATTGCTGACCCAGATCCTAAAATTCCGAACTTTTCACACGCGTGCTTATAGTTGTTTGAGACCACATTCGAGTACATGTTGGTTTAAAAATTAAAGCTGATATAGACGTTTCTCGCAGAAGACATTAAAGTAATATTAAATGTTACCTCGTGTAGAAAACCTTATATCACTTGTGAAAACATATAAGTTCAAGGTGAACAAAAAATATTTTTGAACTACAAAAAATCCTGCTAGATTAAGTTTGTATAAAATTTGAGTTTTTTTTAGTTCAACTAAATAATCAATTTAGTGGTAATGTTATGCTTTATTCGGCCAAATAAACCGAATGTATCACTATAAACCATTTAGGGAAGCCTCTTTCGTCAATTTAAACAAATATGTCTTGGGTCAATTGAAATGTCCATGAATTGGGCTCAATAAATTATCTGAGACAATGCTGATTGCGTGCGTCTTGAGGCACGATTGCGTGCGTCAAGTAAGACGATTGCAGGTGATACGGCAGTTCTTTAGTCCCCCCGCCCTCCATTCTCAGATTTTCCGAAAAGTGACTTAAAATCACCCCTTGATCTCATTAATTCTGCCCTTGAACTCATTTTTTCTTCACAACAAGATACGAGAAGCATTTTCAAACACTTTATGAAAAAAAAATTATTTTGTCATAAAAATTTGCCACCCATAACTTGAGTGTTCTCGATGTGCCTATTATCTTATGTAAGTAAACGGTCTTTTGAGGGTGTTTTGACCAACTTTTAACCTTTTTTAAGCAAAATATAGGTAAAATGATAGATTTTAAACAGGTTTTTACTTTCTGGGGCCTAGCGCGAACAAACTCTGGTATGTATATGTTTTAGAGTCAGTTTCGAGTAATTTGAATCTGGTATTTAGGTGTGTGCATCTCAACTCCAAACCTCTTCATGCATCCAGAGTTGCTTTTGAGTGATTTGTGTCTAAGGTATGCGGGTGTGCTCTTCGGGGATGCAGGAGGTTTGGTTAGTTAGAGAGGCGTGCACATAATTCCGAGCAAGACTTGATCAAAAAATGCATTCAGAGAGTCTTTTTGCCAAGCTCCAGCAAGAAAAATGTGGTGAAAACATCAAAAAATTACTCCAAAACACCCTCAAAGACCATCTACTTACATGGAATGGGTGGCGAGTTTTTTTGACAATATCAATTTTTTTAGTCAGAAAGTGTTTAAAAATAAAATCTCGTATCTTGCTGTGCAGAAAAAAAAGTTCAAGGGGTGATTTCGGGTCACTTTTCAAAAAATGCGAGTATCAGGGAGAGCTAAAGAAGTACCGGTAATATGATTAAGATTGAATAAGCCGAGATGGCAGCGTACTTTCATCGATTTGTCTGAATACCTTGGCTGGAACCTGGTGTAACCCTTCTTCGGTACATGAATTTCAATGAATTTGCTGATTCGATTATGACACCTCTCTTTGGTTAACTTATCTGAATGAGTCGGCTTAAATATCAGCGTAGCGCTTCTTCGGTGAATCCATCCGGCTAATTGGGTGGGCTTCGGTCAATCTGACTGATTTTATTAGCTTCGGTCGAACCAACTTATCGGGTGAGCTTCAGTCAATCCGACAGATTAGATAAGATTCGGTGAGTCTGACAGACTGGGTCAGCTGTAATGGTAGTGTAGTGCCTCCTCGGTCAACCCCAGTGAATTGGTCAGCTGTAATGGTAATGTAGTGCCTCTTCGGTCAACCCCACTTAATGGGTCCGCTGTAATGGTAGTGGAGTGCTCTTCGGTCAACTTCACTGAATGGGTCAGCTGTAATGGTAGTGTAGTGCCTCTTCGGTCAACTTGAATGGGTCAGCTGTAATGGAGTGTAGTGCCTCTTCGGTCAACTTCACTGAATGGGTCAGCTGTAATGGTAATGTAGTGCCTCTTCGGTCAACTTCACTGAATGGGTCAGCTGTAATGGTAATGGTAGTGCCTCTTCGGTCAACTTCACTGAATGGGTCAGCTGTAATGGTAGTGTAGTGCCTCTTCGGTCAACTTCACTGAATGGGTCAGCTGTAATGGTAGTGAGTGCCTCTTCGGTCAACTTCACTGAATGGGTCAGCTGTAATGGTAGTGTAGTGCCTCTTCGGTCAACTTCACTGAATGGGTCAGCTGTAATGGTAGTGTAGTGCCTCTTCGGTCAACTTCACTGAATGGGTCCGCTGTAATGTAGTGAGTGCCTCTTCGGTCAACTTCACTGAATGGGTCAGCTGTAATGTAGTGTAGTGCCTCTTCGGTCAACTTCACTGAATGGGTCAGCTGTAATGGTAATGTAGTGCCTCTTCGGTCAACTTCATTAATGGGTCTGCTGTAATGGTAGTGGAGTGCCTCTTCGGTCAACTTCACTGAATGGGTCAGCTGTAATGGTAATGTAGTGCCTCTTCGGTCAACTTCACTGAATGGGTCAGCTGTAATGGTAATGTAGTGCCTCTTCGGTCAACTTCACTGAATGGGTCAGCTGTAATGGTAGTGTAGTGCCTCTTCGGTCAACTTCACTGAATGGGTCAGCTGTAATGGTAGTGGAGTGCCTCTTTGGTCAACTTCACTGAATGGGTCAGCTGTAATGGTAGTGTAGTGCTCTTCGGTCAACTTCACTGAATGGGTCAGCTGTAATGGTAATGTAGTGCCTCTTCGGTCAACCCCACTTAATGGGTCCGCTGTAATGGTAGTGGAGTGCCTCTTCGGTCAACTTCACTGAATGGGTCAGCTGTAATGGTAATGTAGTGCCTCTTCGGTCAACTTCACTGAATTGGTCAACTTAGACAATACATGTAAACATTCAGTGAATATATGTTGTGCAACCAAGACAGTTAAAAGCTGAGCACGTTCAGTGGATTGGACTGATGGAGGACGCAAAAATTATTGGTTTCGACTGGCCGCAACGAGTCAATATTGAAAAAAAGCCCAAACACCCCGTTCCCGCAGTCGCCATACGTTTTTTTACAAAGAAAATTACGCAGACTTGACGAGCCAGGGGTGTTTGGGGCCCATACCCTAGGAGATGCCAAAGAGGCTATGACACTCCAACAAGCAAAGCTCCCTAGACAGCTTCGGTAGGACATCGAATCGTTGACATAAGGTTATTGTATAAACTGGTCTTTCGAAAGTTGCTGGGTTTGACGAACCACGGAGTCAAGTCGAGACGAAAGAGTAAGTTATAAGAAATACTTTTGTTCACAGTTGGATAAGTTTCACACTTCTGAAATGAATTTTTGGTATTTTTAATAATTACGAGCAAAGACTGGCTTCCGAAAATACACCTCAAAAAATAAATCAACGAAATTTGGGTAGGATAGTAATTCAAACTGAATCTTCAGGTTGCCGTTTTTTCAATCCTTAGATGGTCGTCGAATTTTCAAGTTATGCGAGTTTTTATTGTCAAATGTTATTTTATTGCCTTCTACATTGTGAATAATATCTTGTTTTTCTCAGTTTTTTCAGAGTACTGCATTCAGGCTCAGAAAAACATCGATTGAGAGTATCATTTATTTCACTTGTTATATGAGATCATTGTAGACAGTGTTGGCCCGGAGTCACCTGAATTTAAAAATTTAGATTAAAAACGTGTTTAGAAAGTGCATACCAAAACACCACGTGCCGGTTGGTGGGCATTGCGTCCACTGGTGGACAAGCATATGAGTCTTGCTTGGTTGTCTGACTGAAGATAGCCATCTCTGTCCACACTAGCAATAAAAAACTCGGTGTGCTTTTAAGGTTAGGTTCAAGGCAGCATCTATTTATTTTGATCGGGTCAATTATCTGTAAAAAAGATCTCAAATGAATTGCTATAAAGTTTCACAGGCTCACAGGACATTGCAGGGATCCATCCCGCCTGAAGTGGTGCCATCTCCAACCACAGTTTGTTTTGGTTACGGCATGTTACTCTGAAAAAGCATTTAGGGGCCGGATTTGCAATATTTCACTTTAATCGGCCAAAGATTATAAAGAATGGTGTTGGTAAATATTTCGAATTGTTATATTTTCGGGTAAATAATGGTTACATATGAAATTGATATGAGTAGTGTGAATTTTGTGGGCTAAATAAGCAACGAACTCAATTAAGAGCTTTTATAATCTTTTCAAAAATAAACGTTTTCAATTCGACAATGTATTTGAAGAAGCGACTATTGAGTGCAGCCGATGATGAAAACTGTTTTAGAGTTCAACGTCTCGAAGGTGTCCATGAGGATAAATTCGGGCGGGAAACTTTTTGTTCGAGATATTTACTGGCAGCGTTATTATGGACAGAAAAAGCACCCGAAAAAGTACAATTATCATCAGCACTGTACGAAGACTTATATTCGATAAAAGCCCCACCTAGCGGCACATATGTACCTGGGGGACCCCTTTTTTGGTCAACATGAATAGTGTTTAAACGTCTACTAAGTAATTTCTATACGCTAGAAACGATAAAAAAGTTGTTTCCAACGTTTTTCCTACTAAAAAGTTAGGGTTTCAAAAACATTTTGGTAACCATAATTTGACCAATTGCCTTGGTCCCTCAAGCTAGATAAACCAAAAAGGGTACCTGAATATCTTTAAAAATACCAAAAAGATAGGATTTGAACATAGTTTTTTTAGCTGGGGCCTACCGCATAAGGAAACTCTAGTATGCATATTGTTTTATGCATCCAGAGTTATTCCGAGTGATTTGCGTCTAAGTTACGTGGGTGTGCCCCCGAAGGTGGCGCAGGAAGCTTGGTTGGTTAGAGATGCGCGCACTCACTTACCTTAGACATAATTCCGAGAAATACTCCTGATCATAAAATGCATATAGAGACTCTTTTTGCCTAGATCCAGTGACCAAAACGGGTAGGATACCTTAATACACAATGTTTTACCTTGAGGGACCAAGGCAGTCAATCAACTTTTAGTACCCAATTTTTTTTTTGAAAAGACAACTTTTTAGTACGGAAATTGTTAGGAAAGAACTTTTATATCGTTTTAAGCGTATAAAAATCCTTATGAGACGTTTAAACACTATTTACAGTTAACCAAAAAAGGCCCCCCCTCCCCCCAGGTGCATAAGTACACACCTATCAACATCACAGAAATAAGAATCAGAATAATTTGTCAGAATTTTTCAAAAAAGGCCCGATTGTTGAGGTATTAGTAGAAACTCAGAGGCCATATGCACAGCGTCATAAAGTTATGACGAAACGTCATAAAATTATGACGTTCGTCATAAAATTATGACGCGCGTCATAACTTTATGACGAAACGTCATAACTTTATGAAAAACGTCATAATTTTATGACGAACGTCAGGTACTTATTGCGTTGACGCCACCCCCCCCCGTTCTTGATGACCTTACATTCTTGCTGCGATATTTTGTACTTGCATGTGCATGTAACTTTTTATGAACAAATATACCCCATTTTAAATTTAGTGGGGAAGATGTGTTCTATAATTTCTGGAAGCAAGTTAGCGAGTATTATGTTTGCGAAAAATAAGTTGGAAATAAAATTGATTTTAAAAATCGCACAGTTTGTCTTTAAACAGAATGGGGGGGGGGGGGTTGACGTCAACGCAATAAGTACCGAAACTCAAAATTATTGAAAAAACATTGCGCAAATACGCTTCTCTGATAGAGATGAGCAAGTAATGATTACCCCATTCTGTTGCTAATTTTTGCAAATATAGGTTTCCCAAAGTCACCATTACGAGCGTTTTTATTGAAACCCATCAATTAAAATTGCATTATTTCTGAGCGGATTGTTACGCAGTTTTGATCTGTTTTTCTTATCTATTACTGTCCGAAAATTCTCCTGTGAACCTTACATGTTTGAATCTTACAATTTAACCATTTTTAATGTGAAATTCTTCTCTCAAAAATCATGGATCCAATCCATGTCAAAGTTTTCACTCACAAAAAAGTCTAGCTTTTGTTGGCGTTTTGTATTTCGATCTTCTCAAGTATGTAAAAGTGAGATGTGGGAGTGACTAAGTAGGCCTAAAACACAAGGAAGCAATCAAAACACAACACTGATCACGACTTGGCTTATTTGATCTTGTTGTCATCCCTCGTACCAGCCAAGAATACACGTAATTTTTGAATACATACAATTTACGAATTTTAGCTTTGAAAAATCCCTACTTACTCTATAGAAAATCATGTGTATTTCAGTGATAACTTTGTGTATTTGTAATGTAAAAATATTCTTGTTTCCTCTCTTCAAATCTTAAAGCTTTAGCACAAAAAGTAACCAAAGCTCTCATGCAATTTGTGAAACCGTGAAATTAGTGAAACCCATCTGGGGCCTATTCCAACAGATGAGATTTGAGAGTAGATAGTTGATGGTGATAGTGTTCTAATAGTTGAGAGGTGAGAGTAATAGTTGAGAGTAGACAGTTGAGAGTGACAGTGTTCCAATAGTTGAGAGTACTTCACTCTCAGCTATCAACTATATATTGTGTCTGAACCACCCCGAACCACTCAAAACTACTTCAAGCCACCCAAAACATACAACAACCAGCCAAAACCAACCAAAACCACCCGAAACCGTCCAAAACCACCCGAAACCGTCCAAAACTACTCCAAATAATAAAAATTTCGGAATTTAAATTTTTTAGGTTTGGTTCGATCCAATTTTGGTTCGATCCAAGTAGACGACCGCTTGGTTTTGTTGTATCCTAGTCGTCGGTAGTCGTACCAAGGCTGGGGAACTCAGATAGTGTAGTAGTATCCGGGTAGCAATATTTTTTTCTTGCAAAGAATTTTAAAAATTTAAAGTGTTTTCTATGAACCAACCTTAGTTCTACTGGATAATCCATGCACCAACTAAACAAAGTGGTCGTCCATTTGGATCAATTTTTTTCACGTTTTTGGTTCCAAAACCTGTTTTCTGGAATGATTCGGGCACGCTGAAGATGGTTGATGGTGGTAAAATGCCGTTTTTTTCGAGTATTTTTTGAGTTCTGCGGAATAATTGATTTTACCGAAATCAATTATTGCCCAAAACTAAAAAAATACTCGAGAAAACGGCATTTTACCTCTATTGAACCATCTCCAGCGAGCCCGAATTATTCCAGAAAACAGGTTTTGGAACATGAGAACGAAAAAAAAAATTTGATCCAAGTGGACGACCACTTGGTTTGGTTGGTTCGTGGATTATGCAGTAGAATTAAGGTTGGTTCATAGAAAACATTTTAAATTTTAAAAGTTCTGTACAAGATGAAAATATTGCTACCCGCGTACCAATCCCTACGCTACCTGAGTTCCCCAACCTGGGTACGAATACCTGGGTACAACAAAACCAAGTGGTCGACCACTTGGAGCAAAAAAAGTTTTCATTTTTTCGGGTTCCAAAATCGATTTTCTTAAAGGATTCGAGCATGCTGAATATGGTTTGACGGTGGTTAAACGCCGTTTTGTCGGGTATTTTTTAACGATTGATTTATCAAAAATCAATCGTTAGCGATAAATCAAAATTTGTCGACGAAACGTGATTTTACCACTGTCAAACCATCTTCAGCATGTCCGAATCAGTTCAGAAAATGGGTTTTGGAACCCAAAAAATTGAAAAAAAAAATTTGCTCCAAGTGGTCGACCACTTGGTTTTGGTGGTCCAGCTGGCCAGGTAGTACCTACCCGGAATATTGGGATTTCGGTGCGTGAAATCGGAGTTTCGGTTTCATTTAACCCATTTCCCTACACGATTCCAGACATTATAGCATGGTTTGTTTTAAAATTTGGAATTTTTTACTTTACAGGCGATCCAGCTGATCCACGTGACCAGAAGGTACCCACTTCGGGTTTTGGGTCTAGGTAAGTGAAATTGGGATTTCGGTCTTATCAAACCTTATTCTTATTGTTTTTCAAAATATCGACTCTCAACTTACAACTCTCATCGGTTGGAATAGGCCCCTGTTGGGGTATATAATCCATTGGTACAGAGAAACTTTTTTGCGCTTTTCGTTCACCACCACTACAAATAAGACGTGGTTTTGAATTTGGTCGATTTGCTAAGAAAAAAAAATTAAAGGACCATTGCCGTTTACGGCCACGGAAATTTGGTTTTTTTGAATTGGCGGGGACAGCTAAATTACTGCGAAAATATTTTTTGAAATATTTTTAGTTTGCAAATTAAATTTTTCCTAAACTTTGAACCATCTACTAGTCGAGCCCAACGTTGCTTGACATGCCAGATCGGACAAGATCTAACACAGCCACTGCACTACAACTTACTTATAGTTACGGAAGACTCGCTTCGACCAATACACATAAATTATAATTTAAAATGAAAATAAATGAATAATTCAAAAAATATTTTTGCAGTAATTTAGCTGTCCCCCGCCAATTCAAAAAGTCCAAATTTCCGTGGCCGTGGACGGCAATGGTCCTTTAAGCGCGAATTTGCTATGAATTCACAATTTAAGCGCCAATTTGCTAAATGGTCGTTTTGCTAAGTTTTTTTTTTGCTTTGTAGTTGTTTTAATAAAGATCTTGTTTGTTAAGCTACATCTTCTTCGGTTTATTTTAATTTCGGACTACAGACCTGAAAACCAAATGATTCGATCCAAAATTGTGTTCTAAAAACGGTTAAATTTTAATCGGGGTACTCTACTCTGGACTGATTGCACCCAGAGGGATTTGAACTAGTAACCTTGGTGACGAGTATATGGACCTTTACGCCACGTAAACACTCTAAATTAGGAGAAAAATAAAGTGTGCACCGAGGTGGATCGAACCAGCATCCTCGGCGGTGGCTATCCAAGTGGTCGTCCACTTGGATCAAAAAAATTTTTACGTTTTCGGGTTCCAAATAAATTTTTCTGCACTACTTCAAGCATGCCGAAGATGGTTTGACAGTGGTAAAATCGCGTTTTATCGACAAATTTCTGAGTTATTGTAAACTCTCGATTTATCAAACTCAAGAATAACTGAAAGATTTCTCGATGAAACGTGATTTTACCACAGTCAAACCATTTTCAGCATGCTCGAATTAGTTCAGAAAATTTATCTTGGAATTCAAAAACATGAAAAAAAAAATTCATCCAAGTGGACCACCACTATATCCTATATCCACCGCCGAGTTTGCTGGTTTGAATCCACCTGGGTGCACACTTTATTTTTTACCGTAATTTCAGATATAAAAAGACTAACGTTTGACCTTTCAGGTCATTTGGGTGAATATACCCCTACTCTTGAGTTGCCTGGATAACAACCTGTCCAGGTGGTACTCAACCCTAGATTTGGGATCGGGTAGGTGAAATCGCACTTTTGGTCTCATCAAGTCCAATTATTCACAAATTTTTTTGGTTGGAAAAATAGATTTTTTTTATTCAAATGAACTTTTTGATTTTTAAGACATCCAGGTGGGCATCCACCTGGCCAGGTGATACCTACACCAGGTATTGAAGTTGAGGTGTGTGAAATCACAACTTTGGGCTTAACTGTCGAAATTACATCTAGCAAAAGACCTTAAAATTATGAGAATAAAAAGTGACGGACCCATCGGAGCAGTGAAGTTATCGGGTGCCAGTGATCGCGAGAATGAGTTGAAAACCCTAAAGTGTCACGTATGTTGAGCCCTACAAAAAATGTCCTGTGCACGAAAATGTGCTTGTGAACACATTTCAGAAAAATGCATGTAAAGGAAATTTCCAAAATACCATTGCCGCAAAAAAGCAAGAAAGGATCATTTTTTTCAGGTGTAGATCTCACTGGACGAATTTAGTAGGTTAGCAGTGGAAGAAATATTCACAGCTAAAAACACAAAAGGTTAGCTGTTGAGCCATTGAAACAGTTAAATTACAACCAGGAGGCAGAATAGTTCTTGCTGGTCCAGGGGCGGAGTCCTTGAGTGGCTTCCACTCCTTGAGCATCCTTTCAATGATGTATCCAGCTGTAGAAAACAGAATAATTTCTAGTAGTTATAAGATTGCTTATTTATGTAGGGTATGTCTACAAGCAAACAGAGCATTCTTAAGACTACGAAGGCACCTTAGTTAATCGGTCACCCAAAGATGTTTCTTGATTCAAAAAATATTTTTAAGCGGATAAATTAGATATATAGGGTTAGCGAATTAAAAGCACAAACTTTTCACGACGAACTCTATGATAATATTTATTGTTCAGGACTTAGAATAGCTGGGCTGCAAAATATTGAAGAATTTAGAGGTAAAACGGTGAATAATTCCATACCTTTACAATATGTGAGCCACTGTCTGACAACTAGACATTGTTAATGTGCAAGTCCCAACACTGAAATATGAGATAGTTAACTGTCATCTATGCACTACACGAAATGAAACTAACCGTAAGCACTGTGGATAGGGTATCGGTACCACTGGAAAACTGAAACAGCAATAAGGTGTTATCAACTGCACATTCTATCTGAACAAAAATTACGTGATCATATGGATTTGAAGTATGCTCCTTCTTCCTCGTCCCACCCTACACAAAATACATCTGAATTAAATGAATATTAACAGTATTTGCATTAATAGTCAACTGTAGCAGCTTACACCGTTATCAGGAATGATACCTCATGGGTCCACATTTATCTGAAAAATTATGATTTCGATATGTTACGCTGCAGTCACTAGTAACACATTAGTGATCTATATGTCATGCCTATCATCCACCTGAAATGAAACTAACCGTGGACACTGTGAAATGACTGTCGATAACACTGGAAAACTGAAACAGCAAACAAGTGTCAAACATACAGTCTATCCAAATAAAATTACGTGATCATATAGAGTTCAAGTGTGATCCCTCTTCCCCGCCCCGCTCTTCACAAAAAAACCTGAACACAATAAACAGTAATTGCAACAATACAGTTAACCAAAGCAGCTTACCCCAGAATCGAATATTTTGGGTCCACATTGGTCTGAAAACCAAGAGTATTGTAGCGGTTCTGTCACATATTTATTACTTCGGTAAACAGCAACAGACGGTGAGGTTACAATCATTGCTTGTAGGTCACCTGCAATGCTTATATTTTGTGTTAAATTCTGAATAGATCGTGACCATTTTGTGTGTAAACTCAATATCCTGCCTTGATATTCTCTTTTTCTGGGCAGATTCATAGATTTAATCTACATTCTGTTTTTTGACAACAGCACCTTTATTGCAGGTGAAAAATCATAAGTATTTAGCGTTTCCGCCGCGTCCTTACAAATTGCGGTTATTGACGACAACCCGCTCTCATTGCCAACTATCATTCACCATTATGTATAATAACAGATAAAAAAAAATCGAAGGGAACACTTACGGCGGTCACATCTCATTGGAAAAGTGGCCTACAAATCTTCGCTTTTCAGAACGTATTAACAGTCAACATTTAGCTCCCTTGAATCCGGGAATTGTCGGCTGCAGTAAATTTGGGTCAAAAGTAGGAGGCATACACATCTTTTCTGAAAAATAATTGGTGAAAAATGCGACAAATAGCAGAATGTAATGCTCACATGAAAAAAGGGTGGGGCTCTCAAGTCATAATTGTTGATGTATTGGTGGCACATATTCACACACATCACTTTGTCGTCTTCTGAACACAATATTTGGGTATACGACATAACACCGCGCGACAAAACACCGCCTACGACAAAACACCGCGAGACAAAACACCGCGAGACAAAACCCGCGGCCAAAACACCGCCGCGACAAAACACCGCGGAAAAATCGGTACGTGACAAAATTTGCTCGCGCCAAAATTTGCTCGGGCCAAAATTTGCTCGCGGCCAAAATTTGCTCGCGCCAAAATTTGCTCGCGGACAAAATTTGCTCGCGGCCAAAATTTGCTCGCGCCAAAATTTGCTCGGACCAAAAATTTGCTCAGCCATAATTTGCTCGAGCTAGATTTTTCCTTAATATTCCAGATTCACTCTTTCTGGTCCAGATCGATCTTTAATGGTCTAGATTCAGCTTAAATGTTTTTCGAACGATTCACATGGTGTTGTTTATCACCTTTGATAGTTTTGGACCGTCCACAGTGGTGTTTTCAATTCACATATAATGGTAATAGTCAACGATAATACATAATTTTGCCGAGACGAAGAGGTGACCTTAAAATCTTGTGGTGGAAGAAAGCACAGTTGACTTTCTTGAAATGAACTTCAACAATCGTTTTTATTCATACATCTTAGACAACAACAAAAAAACTAGAGGTTGTAACAATTTTCAACACATCACTGATCCATAATAAAGTTGTGGGCTAATTCTCTAAGATATTCCATCACCTTTTTGTTCCATTAAAGCTCCATCAGGCGAGGATCCTCTTGTCTGCTTCTTGGTATAACCTTCTTTTTTTAGGTGCTGGCTGAGCCCGGATGCACTGCTCAAGGCGGAGGCCTTATCACCGTACCTGTATACAGAAACTGACGTGAAAAAAAAAATCAAAACGATATTTATAATGTTTGACTTACCGACATATTTTGACGAAAACTACTCCAAAACAGGCTCCAATCAAGGTTGATGACTCATAAGGTAGACCTGCAGCTCATGAAAACACTCATAGACTTCAAGAGATGGAACGAAGTGAACTGGGTCCCTGTACTTTCCTGTATTTTCTCTGGTCCCTGTACGGCGAAAGATCATGACCCCGAAATTTGAAAGCTCTATATCACATAAAAGATCACGAATCTTATCACCTATTAGGATCAACACGTGCTCTCCAGAGTCAGCCAAGAGAAACAATTCAGTCTTAGCGTCATTGTAGTATATACCATCGTCGGAAGCCCTTGAAACTGCTTCGTGAATATCTGCATGGGCATCTAAAACCAATCAGCTAGCATTCCTTAAACAACAACGGTAAACTCTAAATCATACATCTTGTAATTCGACTATTTTTTTTTAATGCCCTAGCCAGAGGCACTGCACGGGATTAATTGCATGATTATGACTAGTTGGCTGCCCTGGACATCCAGCAATAACTGAACGAAGCGATCCCCTCAACATAGGAGTAAAGTCTTGCTTTGCATCCCACCATCTTTCTCCATTGTCAATACTGTTTTGTCGGATCTGGCTTGCTCAGCATGTACAGTTGGAAAGGAACCCATTATACTCAGCCTTGGTCTCACCTTTTTCAGAATGACAAAATTTAGAGCGTTCTAAAATCATTATCTTGAGTCACTGAAAACGAAAAAGACGGTGAGACACTTGCTCAAGAAATTGCTTATAGGTGATCGGACGCTGACACCAATGGAAATTCGCGAACATCATTAGAGCTGCTGTGGCAGATCTCTCAAGTCTTCTCTTCTATCCATCTTCTTTCTTAAAATAAAATTTATCCAAGGTAATAGCAAAGTTCGAGACCAAACAAACAAAGCCTATACTTATCAGTATGAGATAAAGTTATATGTGGATTGTTCAGCACGATTTACGGCTAAATTCAGACCATGTAAGACAGATTTCGACCATGAAAAGTGAATCCGAATATTAAGTCCCTTGCCCGAGCAATTATGGCCGAGCAATTTGGTCCGAGCAAATTTTGGCGCGAGCAAAATTATTTGGTGCGAGCAATGCCGGCCGCGAGCAGAATTTAATGGCGCGGAAAAAAGGGTGGGGCGAGCAAATTATGGCCGGTGGCAAATTTCGGCCCGAGCAAATTTTTGGCGCGAACACAAATTCCGGCCGCGAGCAAATTTTGGCGCGAGCAAATTATGGCCGCGAGCAAATTTCGGCCCGAGCAAAACACCGCGAGCAAAACACCGCCGTGTCCGGGGAAAAATACCGCCTACGACAAAACACCGCCGCCACAGTTAACTGCCTGTATAACCAATTCTTACATGCCCTACTTGATTATAAACATATTGGAATCGAGGAGTGATAACGTGGTAGCTGGTTTTGTTTCGTACCTGGAGTTTTGTATGTGGGGCATTCGCTGCTTACCGTATTTCCTCTAAAAAGCTTCTGTATATCTGATACACTAATAATTTATGTTTAGAAATACCGCAAGGATATTGGCTCGAAGTTCCGTCTGATTTTGGTAGAGTCGCGAATTCGTCGACTGTCTCGATACTACAAGACCAAGCGCCAGCTCCCACCCAGCGAGTCTAGCACTACTTCAGCTCTTGTGTCCTAAGTATCACCGTGGATGATTTGTTAAGTGTTATGAAATAAATGCAGTGTTGATTATAGTTATTTCTATTGTGTGACTTCAGTTTTGCAACAAATAATTCCTTTAAAAAGGCTTGCCCACGCTAATAGGAGTGGTGGTGCCGAGAATTCAAAAAATCTCAAAAAAAATCTCTATCATTAAACAATATCTCTTGCACTTCCTCGAGATCGATTTCTTGTATTAGCTCAGCCAACTTCTCATTCTCTCCACCTTGCCTCGACCACTCGGAACCGGCCCAACTTTCTTGAAGGAGTGGATGGCGTCGTCCTCACATCCATTGGTGGTATTGCAAACTCCGCACGATTTGAATTACTCAACGATGAGCTGCTTCGAGAGCTTCTCCCAGGCTTCGACAATCCATTGGAGGTAGACTGCCATTGGCGAAGCTTGAGAGAGTGTTAAGGGTATGGTTCTATTAGAGAGTGTGGTTGTGGAAAACAAGCCAATCTTAATTGGGACGATGGTGACGTATAACCGAGAGTGTTGACCATATGTTGAGTGTTGATCATATGTTCGTGAACCGTTTAGTCATAGGCCGTTCTTAAAAAAAAATAGCCGTTCGGGTTTTTTAACCCCCAGAAAAGCAGAAAATTTGAGTCAATCTCTAAAAATTTGGAGTGGTCAGCCAAAATAAAAGCACGGCCATTAGTAGACGACCAAAACTCCAAGTACGAAACGAAACCAGCTACCACGTTATCACTCCTCGATTCCAATATGGTTATAATCAAGTAGGGCATGTAAGAATTGGTTATACAGGCAGTTAACTGTGGCGGCGGTGTTTTGTCGTAGGCGGTATTTTTCCCGCGGTGTTTTGTCGCGGCGGTGTTTTGGGCCGCGGTGTTTTGGTCCGCGGTGTTTTGTCTCGCGGTGTTTTGTCTCGCGGTGTTTTGTCGTAGGCGGTGTTTTGTCGCCGCGGTGTTATGTCCCATCCCCCAATATTTTGATAAGCTTCCTTCTGAAAAATAATTTCGGGGCTGTGCACATGGTTGATGGTATAAATGCAAGGGATGTAATTAATGGTTATTAATGGTTACTCACCTAGACAATGTACTGGCACATCTGAAAAATAGAAAAATTATACACATGAAAACTTCGAAATGCAACTTACTCAATGGACAGGAACTTGATCAAAAACACCTGCCCTTAATCCTACGGTCCTTCACACATGTGCCTTTGTTAGACTTTCAATTAGGGATACCTAAAAAAATCAAATAAAGCAAAAAAGTTAACTATGACATTGTTCTTATCAATGCAAATTTGTCTTGAAGGGACAACTGGTGTTTTAAGTTTGCTGTCTTAGCAGAAAAGGTCATATCTTGACACTGAAGAATATTTTAAGTACAGTCAACTCCATCTGTCGATGTGGACCCGAAAACTATATCGACAATTGCATACACATATGTTATAGTAGTTGACTGCATACAAAACGATTTTATCACCGGATAAAACGCACCACACCGAGAGTCGCAGTGTGGCGAGAGCGCACTATACTTTCATGAGTTGACTGTATTTACATTTATGGTTTATCACTGATTAACTTTTGCACATCTTCATAAGCAAACAAAATTGATCGGCACTAAGAGGAAATGCCCTTATGCCCTTGCTATTTACTCGTCCACCACTATCAAATTCAGTACAACCCTTTGGGATTCTAGGAATGTTGCGAAATTTATGTAGAAAGTGAAACTTAAAAAGAACAAACGCACAAATCATGAAATTTTTATTTTCCAAATAACAAGAGATCACTCCAAAGCGACTAGAGAAAACAATAATTTCGCTGATCCATTAGGCTAAAATGAGTGTCTGCATTAGGATTTGCAAAAAAACGGCAAGTAAATGCAGCGAATATGGTCAAACATGGAATGCATTTATCAACAATATACACAAGTTATTAATAAATTAGTAGTCGAGTATTGGAGTTAACTTTACATGCTAGCCCTACTACATCTGCCTGCCCGTCTTGGGCAACAGGGAAGATATCACTTGATCATCGTCATCATTATCATCATCCTGCTCTTGGTCACTATGGCCACCAGCAATGGTGCCTGGAATGTCGTCTAGTTCATCTTGCACACTTATCCTCTGCACTCGCGACACATTCTCATATAGGCCGTTGGGTGTGAGTCTGGAAAATATGAAACTTGGCAAAAATTACTTATTGCTTCTTAATTTTAGGTTGTGGAAAAAGTTTGCAATTTCCTAACTTTTCAATCGAAACCCGAAACCCAGCTTGAAAAGGAACCTCTTTTCTTTTTCAAAATAAAGACAAAGAGAGGAAAGAGATTTTTGGAATTTTTAAACGGTCTTTTAACATAAAGAAGAAAACGTTTAGCCGCTTTTATTTTCAAGAACTGGTCAAACAGTTTCACCGATAATTTTTTTCGAGCGTTTCGAAAAAAGGTATATCTCTGACTAATTTTGCTAGAGTGCTACATATTGTTCTCTGAATACTTTCTGAAAAAAACTTACGCCTGAGCAGATTCCACATCCCCATCCTCTTCCTCTTGGACCAGCCTGAGGTAAGGGTTGCTCTTGATAGGTCTGAACTTGGAGCCCACCATGAAGAAGAAAAGAGTGTGGACAGCTCAACAATCGCCTCAGAAATCCATTGGTAGTTAAAGGGTAGAAGGTATTCCACAATAAACTTGGTTATCCTGGTCAGATAAATGTAGGATATGATGATCAAGTAGAAGTGGCGGAACAGTTGGAGCCTTTCCAAGTTGAAGGCTGCTTTACCATCTGTCCTAGCACCTTCTTGCAGATGTCTCATCGACCTAAATGGGCCATTCAAAATTTATATCATCAGTTATAATGTATTTAGATTTCAATAACTAGGTCAAAAAAGTCGTGTAATGTTTGTTGAAGTATAACGATAAGTATCTTAGAATGCTACTACCAACTTTTGGTTTACGAGTGCGGCCAGTTTTGAGGACCTATTTTACTAAAAAGTACCTTTTCAAACACATCGATAACTTCATCTTCTAAAGTCTCACTCGAAAAAAATTTAAGATACACCCAGTTGTCAGGAAACCCTCCCCAAAAAGTAACGAAAGTCTTTATGATGGTTTCAAAATACTACTACCATTTAGTTTTTTTGACTTCTTTTTACATTTAAGGAACCCATTTTCTGGAACCTAATTCGTTTTGGGCCAAAAGTAATTGCCCGATTTCGTCCACTGACTTTTTCGACAACCTGGTATTGAGCTAAATTTTTTTTATAACACGTTTTTAAAAAATGCATGTGTTTACTCGTCCCGTTCACGGGTACTTGTCCCGCTTACTCCTCCACCTCCAAATTTTTAAACAATGACCCAAAAAGACGTCCTTCAAGGGCATTTCCGTCTCCGACAACGGTTGTCTCCCGCCAATTAAATTTTTTTCTGTATCGCTGGATCTACGTACGACTTTTCAAACCTGGTTTCTAACAAAACTGTACCTAAAATTTGTTAGAAACCAAGTTGAAAAATCCGTACACAAGTTCAATGATTAGGCAAAAAATTTTGAATTGGCGGATTTTGTCTTGATTTGGACTATCCTAGTTTACGCCTTAGGCTTTGCCTAAGCAAAAAATTTGTTTATAAATAGAGCCCCCTAAGGGGGGGGGAGTAAACAAGTGCCAACATATGCGTACCATAGTTTCCATATTTAGCAGAGCCTAAAAAGAATAGATCTACAGTCAAACCTCGTTATAGTGAAATCGGGTACTGTGACACTCTCGTTATAGTGACACCCAAATGTTGGCTAAACGGGTGAGACTTTAACTAAGTTTGACTGCATTAAAATTCAAAGAAGTTTTACAACATTGTTACAAAACTCTCCACACTTCATTATTCCTAAACAGTACAAGTTAATTTACGCTTTCCAATTTCGGGACCAGTATGGCAGAAGCCATCAGAAATAAAATCGAAAAGTGTGTAAAACATCTTGGGTCCGACTTTTCAGTGAGTCGATATACCAAGTTGGAAACTGTAAATTAATTGCCGAATGTCGTGAAAATTCGAAACTTTTTAGGTGAATGTTAGGATGAATTAATCTCCCTAAACCAACCATATAATAGGAAACAGTATAGCCATGCAGCAGACTAGATCCAGGAAGACAAAGATTTCAAACCAAAAGTAATAGCGAGACTCTCCAAATTCACTTTCTTCCAATATGACCATTGCAATGTTGTCGATCACCTGCAAAACAGATGATTTACCGATCCGAACAAAACAATTAATTAAACCTGGAGAGGAATAACCATCATGAACAAATTCCTGTCACGATCAGCTGAACAAATTTTTTATAGTCTACAGTTACCAATTTAACCAAAAATGCTAACCTAAAAAGTTTTTGAAAAAAGTGTATCCGGTTCCGATCAATATGATAGTGCCGAAGAGTAAAGCACCCTTCAACAGGTGAGTAATATAGTAGACCACTGCCCATATTTCTCGTTGATGCCCATAGGCTGAGACAAAGTAGAAGTTCATGCCATGGAAAAACAGAGAAATGGCCTTGAGCACCACCAAAGCAGTCATTAGTTTGTGGACTCGAAGCACATTTTTGGCACTGGAATACTTTTATTGCAAAAAAACAGTACTTTCATAGCAATTTTGCAAGATTTTTCTGTGATTCCGAAGGCAGATAGGTCCAGTGACCCTCTTTTTACGTTAAATCAACTTACTCCGACTTGCACAACACATTGATCCAAAGCACAGTAGCCAGAGAAAATAGAAAAGACATGTAGAGGTAGAGCCGTGGCTTGGGAATGTCACCTGCTGATAGGTAACTGTTAGTGTTCCTCTCCACTATTGACACCTGAAAAAAACAACAATAACACCCAAACCAAAAATATAAATAGCCTCCAAATAAAGTTTTTTATTTCTGACTTTTGGAGGTAATGGCCTGGCCACGATGAGAAGGTCGATGTCGAAGAAAAGCGATGTCTATTTCTCGCGTTTCTCATTGAAAAATGCCAAATTTGATATTCATGACCTATATATCTAAAATCATGAAATAGATATGGGTTGTCTTTATCAGATATGGTTTTTCGATGAAAAATTAGAGATCTAGACATCGCTTTACATCGACATCGTCATTCCCATTGTGAAGAGGCCCTAAGGCATTATTATATCCAGTTGACCGTATTCGGTTTGGAAATGACTCAGAAGAACCACTCTCTTATTCTGAATCAGGATGAAACCCTGATGAGATAACTGAAGAATTTGTGGTGTGTTATGCTTTTTTATGTTGTGCGAGAAATTCTACGGTTATCTTACGGGGTTTCACTATGAGTCGAAATAAGTGGGTGGTCATTCGGAATCAGAATGACAAATATAGTCAACGGGACAAAATTGTGCCTCACTCCCAAAAGAAATAAATAAATAAAAGGTCTATTTGGACGAACATTATAAATTAACCAAGAACACATACCTTGAAATCTACAGCCACCTTGTCGCTGTAACCATGAGCCCTGTAGTTGAAACAGTTGTGATACAGAAAGTTGTACAGGCCTCGCTGCTTTTCAGTGAAGTGGATCCCAAACTAGAAACAATTACTTAAAAGAAACCACACAATAAACCGAAAGACTTACCCTAGTAGAGTATTGGTTATTTTCAAAGGTGAGTGGTACTATGTTTTGATAGGCAATCTTGTTTTTGTTAGAACTACTGCCAAATATGTTGGACAAGATGCCAGTTTTGGATGTTGTAGTCTGGGGCTGAAACAGAATAGTATATCAAAGGTCATATGGTTTTTGTCATATATCACACCGACAAGTTGTTGACCGACAACAGAGCCAAATAACCGCCCATCAACAAAAAACCCACTTTGGCAGGTTTCACACTACAGACAAAATTTATATTTGTAAAATAACAAAAAAATTACGTTATGTGTTTTGAATCTTATTACTGTGAGCCAAGTTTTCAAGAAACCCATCAAATAATTTAAGCTGCTTAACAAATACTCATTTTGTGCCTTTCAAACAAAATAGTCTTTGTAAGCCATGAACAGGCATTACCTTTAGAGTGTTTGGTTCATGGAGTCTACATTGACTCTAATTTTTTTGCAACATGTCTTATTGCAAGAAACTCGAAAATAATTTTTGTCTATGTTATAAATGCGCTTTAGTAATGATAGTGTTAGGTCTGCGGAATTCGATAGCAAAGTAATCTTCTGGAGTTAACTTGAAAAAGGTAGTGATTTATAGGGATGGTGTTTTTCTCCACAAGCTCTTTTTACGTTAAATTAGTATGTATGTATAACACTCAGTACGGCTGTTTTTACTCTAATACTACCGGCCGTAGCCCGCACTTGAAAAAACCTTGATCTTTTTGCTCGCATGACCTGAATAATCATCGGGGGTTACTTCGATTAATTTTTACCGTCACATTGTCCACTGAAGATATAGGGCATCTAAAATATAATATGAGTAAAAAATTTACAGTAAAAAAAGCAAAGATTACTCGTCAGCGCTAGCACATAACTGGATGTCCTCAATGTCACCAGACCTCAAATTGAATAAAAGATTATATGGTTTACCCTGTATGTAAAGTCTTGAAACACACCTGGTGACAACCAAAACTTTCTCAGGAAAATTGAACACAAAGAATAAGGCATCAATGCCCTGGTCATGTTGTTGCAATTGACATACATGTGGATTGCTCCGAATATCTTCTGCTATGACATTGCTTCTGCTGAGTGTGAAACCAATGTAGCCCTGGAAAATTATAACGCAGATTACAAACTGAAAGGATTAGTAAAAAGACATACAAATTTGTTTTCTTTATTATCCTCAAAGGTCACTACAGCATCAGGCACAGTGAAATTGGACAGAATGAAGTCAAAAGTCCCGTTAGCATCAAAGCCGAACTTGGACAGGAGGATGTTTCGACGAGAATCATCCTTAATTTGGATAATTCAAGTAAATTTAAGAAGCGTTTTAAGACACCTTTAAATTTAAGACACCAGCGGAATCCGCGAAGTTAAAAGAAGGTTGTTAACTAAAAATTTCTAACATGACATACAAGATTCTTATTGCTGACTTCAAAATAGTCAACTCTGCAGTTGACTAAAAAATGTTCAAAAGTGGGTCTCTGAAACTAAATCGCTAACTTTTCCAGCCAATTCTTATATAATTTTGAACTTTTTGAAAAGTCTCCTTTCCTTCATGGAACTCGAACTTTTGCTCTAAGGCAAAAAGTGGCATGATACTACCAATCTTTGTTGGAATCCCGGTTTTTTATGATAAGACTCAAGCTTTTAAAATAAGTTAAAGGAGCATGGCTTCCTAGGACTAAATCAATTGTTGATATTTGCATTCCCGGGGACAAAATCCTACACTATGGTTTTGGCACGAATTGTTTTTTGAATGCAAGCATTTTTTCTTTCAAATAATTTTTTTGAATTCTTTAATTACTTCAAACCCAGCAATTATGGGCACATCAAAAAGTATGAGTACTCACTGAACCTGTAGCGTTTAGCCGGGTCGGATTCCGAGGTTGAGCATGAGTCAGACTCTTCGGAGTGTCGTGGACTTCGAGTTTTGGATTTGCTGTGCCTTTGGTTCGGCCTTACAAATTTTTTTTGGTCTGATGAGTAGGTAATTTGTTTGACTTTAGAATTGTTTTTGGTCTAACTTTAGGTAAGATCAATTTCAACGGACACAGATTTAGGTAGAATTTTTGGTATTAGGGCAGAATTTTCTAAAACTCTCGCCTTAGCATTGACAAATCGCCACACCGGTGAAATCACCAACTTCCATAAAAAATACCGAGAAAATTCAAGAAGAGTCGGTATGAACAGTGGTGTTTCACTTGCTCCGGCATTGCTGTTTTAAACAGTGAAAATTCACGCACAGATTGAAGACCGAGCCAAAGACCCAGCAAATACAAAACTCGAAGTCCACGACACTCCGAAGAGGTCTGACTCATGCTCAACCTCGGGATCCGATCCTGCTAAATGCTACAGGTTCAGTGAGTACTCATACTTTTCGCTGTGCCCATAATTGCTGGGTTTGAAGTAATTAAAGAATTCAAAAAAAATATTTGAAATAAAAAATGCTTGCATTCAAAAAACAATTCGTGCCAAAACCGTAGTGTAGGATTTTGTCCCCGGGAATGCAAATATCAACAATTGATTTAGTCCTAGGAAGCCATGCTCCTTTAAATGATAATAAAAATGTGTAAGTAACTAACTAACCGTTAGAGAAAGAAAGTGAATTTTAGCTTCAATAAAGCATAGACAACCAATAACAAACAAAAGAACAATCTTGTAAAATAGCATTTCCAAGTTGGTGCAAAAGTAATATAAAAACTGTGTAGAATAAAGTTCTACCTTCTGTAAAAGGTGAAATTCAGCACAGTTCCTGTCAATCTCGTCACTTTCATCTTCCTTGCTCTCAAAATTAACTTTAAAAATCATCCACTTCCAAGCGAGACCAATTTTAGCTTCGAAAGGGTATTTGTTTCTTGATTCATCAGTGTTCACTAAATTAAATGGCCCTTCTTCTGTGTTTTTTCTCACATTTTTGCACTCTTTCCCAATGGCCAAGTGAATCAAGTTATTCACCAGTTTCTTTTTCTATATCTAGAGTGTGAATCATTTTTGGTGAATTCTAACGAATTGTGTCTGTCGCTCACTCTAATATTTTTTGGATTTTTACCTTTGTTGTAATCAGCTGGTCTTTTGATTGTTTCACATTGTAGAACAATGGATGCAAATGAGAGTGTTCGGTCATCTGAAGCTGGCTCAAATGTGGGTGATGGCTGTAACCCCTCTGCTTCTTTTGTGGATGAACGGTAAAATTATAAGATTTTGCATATGAAGCACCTCCGAATACTTTTTTTGACTTTTAAGTGGAGCTTACGAATGTTTTTGCCCCGTTGACTATATTTGGTCTAAATGATTCAAAAGTAATCACACATTCACTCTGACTCCAAATAAAATCCTATGAGATAACTGTAGAATTTTTCGTGTATTGTACTAGAAATTTCACAGTTATCTCATACATTTTTTCTTTATTAGTCAGAATGAAGGTGTTATCATTTTTGAGTCATTTTGACCAAATATATTCAACGGGACAAAAACATTAGTACTTCCCCTAAAACCAGAAAAATAGTTTTATTTGGAGGCACATTATATAATGGTTTAAGCGATAAAAAGTAAGAGAAGGAAAATTTCAGTTCTCGGTTGGAACGCAAAATTGAAAAGTTGCGAGAGCAGCTAACTCGCAATTCCATAGCTCGAGAAGGTGATGTGGAAGAGTATTTGAAGAATACACAGGGCATTGAAAACATGCCAGAGAATCCTCAAATGGTTAGGATTCGACAGCACTTTGAGAAGAAGAACCGCAAATATACTCAAGAAACTGAGCAACTCCAAGTTTGTTTTTAAATATATTTTTTAATTGAAAATAAGCCCTCTTAGAAGCGGCTAGAAGACTTAGAGCAACGCTTGGAAGATTTAGACAATGGAGTGGACCCTCTTAACAGAAGCGCCACTCATACTAGAGTACTTCACAATGTCGGCCATGGTATTCGGCGGACTGGGGTTAACCTAAAAGAGATGACTGGTAGTGTCATATCTGCTCCATTTGACATTGCTCAAAAGGTCAAAAAAAATATGTTCGGGTCGGTCGACAATATCCCAGCAATTCAAGGTACTTTTATAACTCTTGAGCAAAAGCTGACTTGGCAATATTTTCAGATGGTTCAAACGTTGGACATTCCACTTTTTATGATGGGCATGATCAGCACGTAAATTGCTCTAAAAGTGACCGGTTAGTTAAAATGTTTGGTTACACAAATGCAGACTTATCTCTGACTTTAACTAACACCTAACCAAATATTCTTTTTACCCTGTAGAGATCTAAACCCATCTTTTGCAGTCAACCTCTTGTCTCGTTAACTATATTTGTTCATTCTAATTCCTAATGACTACCTACTCATACTGACTCCCAATGAAACTGCATGAGATAACTGTAGAATTTCTATGCAATATACGAGAAATTCTACAGTTATCTCATGGGTTTTCATTCCGAGTTAGAATAAGTGGGTGAAAATTTTGAATGAGCAGACACAGTCAACAAGACATGGACACGCTTTACCCTCTATAGGTCAAATTGAATAAAAAAATCTTATAATTTGTAAGTGGCCAAATCAAAGAGGATGAGGTCAAAAGAGAAGAGGAGGATGAAAACTTGCTGCAACCTTATGATGCTCAAACAAGGAGCAGATTAGACAGTACTTCTCAGAAAGCACAGATAGAAGAATGTTGAGAGGGGACGAGACTATGTCTGCCGATTCTTTATTTCAACTGTTGCGCTGCCTTCGACACCAGAATTTGACCCTTCAAAAGAGTATGGAGAATTCTAAGGTACTCCTTTTTTGCTCAGATGTTACATCAATTACATCTTTTGTGCTTTAAGCGAGAAACCGACAATGAATTACGTAATCACACAGCCGAACTAGCCAACAATCGGTTCAAAATTCAGGTATTTATAAACATACCAACAAGGAAACAAATCGAACTGTAAACTTTGATTCACGAATTCTGACAATGGTATCCTGCAGAGCATAGTCGAACTTACTACATGAAATTTCGATATTTTCGAAGAACAGACAGGAAAAACTAAATATGGAAGTTTGAACATGTTAAAAAGACCAAAGTTGGTCCCTTGTGGACCCTTAATTTTCTACAGTCAAACCTCAATTATAATGTCACTTCTAAACTTTTTTCAACCCATATATTGAGAAAAAAGTTTGATACCGAGTGGAAGATCAAGTTTTCTGGTAGATCACTGTATTGAGCTTTAACTGTAGAAATAATTTTTTTTTGAAAATCCTTTGTTCGACCATGCATTACAAGAAAGCACTGTAAGAATTTCTGAAATGAATTACACAGTTCAATCTGTTCCTTTATATTTTTGCGCGAATTTAACCACTTTGTAGCACCTGGAGCAAACACTTAACGAAACAATGGAGCTGCATCAAAATGAAGTTAAACAGCTCAAAAACGATTTAAATTTGATTGGAGCTCGCATGGACTATCAATACAATGATCGGTTTAAAAAAATTGAGGAGGCTGTGGAGTCTGCCCAAAACAGAGTTAGTTTTGAAACGAAAATTCAATACGTGAAATTACTTTTTAGATGTATCGAATGGAGACCAATTGGCATGAAAACTCTGAAAAGCTGCTCGGAGCTGGTCAAAATATGTGGAATGTATTGATGTTAAGTGGAGCTAATATTGTGGTAGAAATACTGAAAATTGCTTTATACATAATTGCTGTGGTGTTAGACTCTGTGAAGCCATTGACTGGCACAAGGTACAACTTGAAATCTTGTTTTCACTTGAATAATCATTTGTTTACAGAAAACGAGCAGGAGTGGCAGTTATCTCTGTGTTTTTACTGTTCCTTTTGTGGAATATCTTGGGTGTTAGCAGAATATTCTCTCATTCCGACCCAGTTGCTGCCGTTGCTTCTTCTGTTCCAAATAATAAATTACCTGAGTAACCACATTTTAGCTAAGGCTTAGTTAATTTGCTGCACAAACATCCTATACTTAAATCCTAGAGCTGCTTATATATAAATGCCAATAGTTTTTTCCTAATCTTAAGTCTGTAATCAGGGTTATATTTGCAGTAACAGTAATTTTAAGTATTACAAGAAATGAATGTCTGTTTTAATGCTGCTTAAGTAACTATGTGATTGTGTGTTTTGTTAGAAGTCACAAAGAAATTACCAAAAAAGTTGCAGTCCTTTATGAGAACTTCATGAAGAAAATATTGTTTGCTTCTTTATCCTTCTGCGAATTAGACAAAAAACATTTAAAGCAAAACCTTTTGAGAAGCTTGAAAAAACGGCGCCCGACATTATCAATTTTTAAAAGAATTTGTCGCGCGATATTGTCTTTTTTTTGTTTTTTCGTCGGGCGACATTGCCCCTTTTTTATTTATAAAAGAACCAAAGATACAGAAACTATAAAAGTATGGATGAATAAAGACGGATGAATAATAAATAACGATAGGTATATACATACATTGAAAAATGGCCAGTTTAGCTCGATAAAATATAAAAACAGAAAGACGATTTCGCTCGACAAAAAATAAAAAAGGGGACAATGTCGCCCGGCATTTTCTTAACACTTGAAAGCCGGTTTGTGCTAATGGGAGCGTTTTGTTCAGAATTTTGCGCTGAACAAGATAGGTGAAAGAAACTTTCAAAAAAAGTTATTCTTTTCGACTTTTTATAGAAATTCATTAATGGAATTTCTCAATTCTGAGTCGTTTTAGTTATTTGAGTGTAAATTTTCACCTGCAAACAAAATTGTGTAGCTAAAAAGCTTATTTGGCGCAGAATTTGACGGGCTTTAAAATAAATATAAACTTAGTCGGGTAAGTTGCTGTATAACATGCAAAATATTAGCATTTTTCAAAAAAACCTATGAAACATTGAATTAAGGTTCTTTCGTATAAACACTACAAAATCATTTCTATCACCGTTTTTATTTCATTATACTTACAGTAGCAGAAAAAACAGATTCTGCGCATTTTTTTTGATACCAAAGACGACAAAAAATCATAAATAAAGAGTACCAGGATTAAGAAAAGAGAAAGAAGAAGAAGAAAAGAGAAAAGTACAGAACGCCAAGAATGGCGCGAATTTGAATAAACCTGAAAAAAGCCCGGTCACTAACCAATTTGTTAATCCTGGTACTGCTTTGTTCAATGATTTGCTGCCTTTTTTGGTATTAAAATGAAGCGCAGATTCTGCGCTTTCTGCTGCGATAGAAGTACTGAAATATAAACGGCGATATTAATGATTTTTTAGTGTTTGTACGAAAGAACTAAATTCTGTATTTCATGAGATTTTGGAAAAATGCTAATATTTTGCATGTAATACGGCAATTTACCCGACTAAGTTTGTATTTATTTGAAAGCCTGTTGAATTCTGCACCTGATAAGAGCTTTAGTTACACAAAATTCTTTCCGAACAAAAAGATACGATTAAATAACTAAAACGACTCAGAATCGAGAATGTCCATTAATGAATTTCTATAAAAAGTCGAAAAGAATAACTTTTTTTGAAAGTTGTTATTTTTCCTTGCTTCTGTTGCTCATATTGTAAAAATAGTCAAATTATCTAATTTACGCAAAAAAATATTTTCAAACTTGTGTGTACTTATCAATAAATTGATTTATTCTAGAGACATAAATGGGTAGTGGCCCCGTCTAGATCCTGACAGATTGAAACTTAAGCCCCATTCTAATTTTAGCTCGACCAGCCAACTCTCTCACTGTCCCTTTTTTATTTAACAAAATTCAACAAAATAGACACAAATCAAAAACAACCACATATTCACACTTCAGCAACCATTGAAGACTTTGTCGCGAAACGTGGATTCTTTGTAGCAATCTACATCAAAATAAGCCTTATCTTCAGTCGACCAACAGGGCCTTTCTTTTGTGTACACAAGTAAGCGCCTGCAATATAATTATAAATGCAATTTTGTGAGCATGACATATAAATTACATCGTTCTCAAACGGTTAGGGTGATTTTGCTGTTGGGTTTTACCTCAATTTTTTCGAATATTTTAATGATGCTATTTTTCTCAATGCCTTTATGTGTTACAACTTGGTTACAGTAAAAAAAATTCATAGCTGACTGTTAAATATTTTCAGCAAAAATAATAAAGTGTAAATTTGGTACTGCTATATATCCGGTTCAAATATACTATTCTAATTTTTAAAATTTAGTGGAAGCGGATGGGGAGGAACATAGCACATTACGGAAAATCGCCAACAAAAAATTCAATTTACGTCCTCCTGTGGCCGGTGCTGAGGAGGATAGTCACACAGAATTTTAGTTGGTGAGCTTTCGTTGGCCATATTTCCCGTTGGCGAGTTTCGCCATTCGCAAAATTTGACGTTGGCGAATTTTCGCATTGGCGAGTTTATTGGCGTTGGCGAATTTCGGCGCTGGCGAGTGGGTTGCGTCCCCGAAAAACATTTCAGAATTGACTAAAAAAAGTCATGCCTACTTTAGATAAGCTAATTTTTGGCAGAAAATTTATAGATAAACAAAATATTTTTGAGAACAGCACAATATGCATTAAATCTAGCTTAATAGAACAATGGTCCAACCTGGCGGATTCTTTAGTCAATATTTGCTCGCAATTGTAGAGCAAATGCATGCATTTGTGTTTGGGCAGCACATCTTCTGTGTATCTGCAAAACTATATTAAGAATTTACCAAAATCAGCATTGCGAAAACTATAAAAGGACATTTTTGCACGTGGCACTCCTTGTCGGCTGTAAATAGTCATGTTTGAGACTATATTTGGGTTAGGGTGAGCGCCAGGAAATTGCCTGTCCACAAACAAATGCTTCAAACGCACCACAACAAAACAAACATGAGAACAATAGATCTCTTTGTGCTTGCTGTTCACTGGGTTTTACCCCTATAAATAGGTGATTTCGTTTAAATGCAGAGCCGTGAGCGTGGATTAAGGTGGAGGAGCACTGGGTGTGATTTGCTTGTGCTGAAGCTATCTGATTTCGTTAATGGATTCAAGGATGGTAGTGCAAGTCTTTCTATTTTTCACCATTTTAGCTGTCGGCAAACCTGGCATTTGTAAGATTTTTTTGTAATTTTAAAGGATGTTGCAAATTTGCATTCCATGGGAAATTTTTGATTCTACATTCATTGTAAGGGGTTGGCCGAATTTAACCTTTGATTCATTATGGAATCCTAAAATCATTGTCAGGTAATCATTTTGGCGAGAAAACCGAAAACACTAATTTTCGGACCTAAAAATTTTTTAGGTCCGAAAAATCAGAACTTGGTAGTGAATGTTAACAAAATCAAAAAATGGTTGTATCCAGCGAGGTCGAACTTGAGAAAGTGTTTCTAGATGGACGTTTAACTGTATTTCTCCCAAAGACATACACTCCATTTTCAATATAAAAGGAAATCACGTGGTCCCACCCGTAACTAGGTCCGTCATCTTTCTATATCAAAATTTTAGACGTTTCTCTGCAATAATGTTGTTACAGTCTAGCCTGTAAAATTGCAAGGACTTTGAATTCACACTAGGATAAAATGGAAAATACGCGGGTTCTCTATAAGAGCACAAAATTTGCAAATAGGGCGCCCTCATCTTGATAATGCCTGGAATCTTAATTCTGAAGACTGGCGGGCGACCGGCAAAATATAACTTTTGCGATTCCTGCTACTATATTGACCGATAACAACTAGCAACAAATTTCAAAAATTGGGATAAAAATGTGTTGTTATGCCGAAGCTCGCCTGCATGGTCATCGGTTTGGTAATGAACCCATCGAAAGATAATTTGCAGAATATTTATTTTCAAAATGAATTTTTATGTACGGTAAAACTTCGTGATTAGTGTAATACTCTGTAAACACAATTTCTTTTTCACGATTGTGTTTAATTGGTCTGTTGGTCACGGGTTACTGACTGGAATTTGTTTCGCATAAGAGTAAATCACCACGAGTCATAGACAAATAAATAATAAATAAATGAAATTTTTTTGATGGGAATCGTATTCAACAGATAATTTAATTGATTTGGCTCAGATAGTATACCGTATTCACTCTAATAAAAGGGCACCCTGTAATAAACGGCACCCTCAAGGACCTATATCTCAGCTAAGAATTTCTTTTTGCAAATCTGTTTATTGCGTTTTCTTAGTTACCGTCGAGCTCGTCTGATTTCACTTTTAACATTTTAGTTGAGCACCCAAAAATCCCCAAATCGATCCAAATTTTTTCCAACTTTTTGAGGGTTGAAAAAATAAACTGGCATGCCCGTTTATTAGTGTGATACGGTGAGTTATATTGATAATGAATAGTTATGAAACCCATCGAAAATTCATTTGAGCCTAATTTATGTTATATCTCAGTTCTCCGCTAGTGAATTCATAGTTGAATTAGGAATTCACAGTTATCTGATTTATTCATAATGTGATGACTGTGTTTTTCAGCTCCCCATCTTCACCTCCGCAACGCCAATGAATGCCTGCATGCATGGAGCGAAAAGATGTCCAGCCCATCAGACTGCAAACTTGCTAGTGACTGCAAAGAGGAGGGGGCTTCTTGTGTGTTCAGTCCTCTGGCCAGCCACTACATTTGCTGCAGGACCAGCAAGGACGCAGTGCAACCAGGCCTCTCTTTACAACATGACTTTACAATCTTGGCCATTAATATAATTATTAAGACAGTTAACTTTAGAGTGCCCACATCGAGCCGCTCCACCAGTTCTCATAGTGTGCGACAAAAATGGTAGTGACCAGGAAGAGCAATGTCCCAGTGGACATGAGTGCGTGGAAAGTGTCACAGATTTTGAGAAATATTCGGGTCAATCCAACAGTGTTTGTTGTCAAAAATTATAGTTGTGGTTCAATTAATTTAGTTAATTTCTAATAAAGAACAGCAATGGGATCACACCTTCGCCCACATCCAGAGCAAACCGTTAATAGTTACATCGAGGAACTACCGACTATTGGCCGATCGTGCATATTTCTCGTACTCCATAACAACAATGATAAAGTTGCAACTTACTCATTTCTGAAGACAGGAAACCAGAAAGCCAGTCGACCCCCCACTCTCAGTAGTGTGGCTGCCAAATTAATCAGGTCTAAGTAGACACTGGAGATGCCGTATTTAGTCTTCTCTGGGTACCTACTTTGTCTGAAATAATAATGAATAGAATAGCTAATAAACAAGGGCGACAATTACTCGATGACCGCTTTTCGAATTCTCGAGTGTCTAGGTGGGTATCTCAATTGAATGGCCATAGTCAACAATTTTAGATAACTATTCATAAACAAGTTACCTATTTGCCAAAGTTATATTTAGATGGAAACTTTTGTACGAAGATAAATACTTAGCTACAAACTTAGAGTTTGTCTATTTCAACAATCACAGTTAACGCCCTATATAAAGACACTCTTTTTAACAACCCGCTCTCTATAACGAGTCAGTTTTGGCCGGTCCCTTCGGAGTAATTATAGTGAGCGTCGACTGTGGTAAAAAAATACAAAGTTTTGATTAAAAGTGCAAAAAAAATCGAGCGCTCTTTTAGTGGAGAAACTATTTTAGGCCGAATAATTGGCCCGTTCGTTTTAATTCCAAAACCCGCTTTTTTAACTATAATTCAGCTATTTTCTTAATTTTCTGCCTAATTGGCAAATTCAATTTTACAGACTAATTACCCTTCACACTTCTGAGCTTCTGACCTCTCACAGTTGATTGGCTTGTTACCCAGTTTCCTGCCCTTCTCTCTGACTCCATAGGGTGCTGTAAAAGTAAAATTTCTATGAATATTTAATTTTGAACAGTTAAAAAGATCTTACGATCAGTCATGATAGCATCCAGCATCCCACCCATGTGCCACAGCTGGTGTTGACTGGAGTCCGCTAATATAATGTCCACCAAGCGCTCCTCCAAACCATACTGCACAAAGTTAGCTCTGATGGACTGGTCTGCACACAGCATCAGTTCACTGGCTCTGGATGATTTGCCCACTGCCCTGGCCACTTTATAATTGATCTCTGTTCCCATGGTTAGACCACCAAACCGGGCTGCAGATAGAAGTAAACCACCTAGAAATTATTTTGTTCAATACACTCGTTGTTAGAAATCGGAGAAGAAAAATTTACCGGTGCCAACAAATGGATCAAGAATTAAGGAACCAGGCAGAGACTGCACCAAATTGGCTTGGATGAATGAGAGTTCAGGGTCCATAGTAGAGTTCCCAATGTATTTTCTCTGAAAATAAAGAATGAAAATACAGGTTTTTGAGAAAGTTAAGAGATGTTTTTTTCGCCAGAAATAGTCTCAGCGGCACACATGAACATGTGTAGTCGTGAACAAGATACCCGAAATTCGGAGCTTTCCATAATGCTTTTTAAACGCCCTTGCCCCATGTAAAATTTCCAAAAATTACAGAAAAATGTAGTTCCCATTCCGGTATTACTAAAAAGAACGAATAGTATTTTCAGATCCCTAGTTTTATGCTTTTTAAACGCCCTTCCCCCACGGTAAAGGAGCCCACGGTAAAGGAGAACGGTAAAGGGAGTAATTTGAAAAAATTGTGACTACGTCTACCAATTCGCAGTCAGTATTTTTACTAATCTCCCTACTGACTCAATAACCTGATCACAAACAATCTGATTACATCATTGAAACACTCACCTTTTTTAAGTCAAATTCATTCTTGAGTGAGCCCCTGCCTTCTCCTATCTAGAACAAGCTCATTAAAATCGAATAAAAATTACGACAAAGTGGAACTCACAAATCTGCAGAACTGAATATTTTGGCTGGGATCCTCAGTGTTATCCTCCAATATGGTGAATTGATTGACAGCATTTTGCAGATCAATTGGGGCTTTCATCAAGTTGATCACATTGGCGAATTTCTTAAAAAATTCAATTAGTGGGGAATCAACTGAAAAAACTACCTCCAATATCCTCGTGATGTAGTCGAAATCACGTTTCCTGCCATGTGCATGCAGTTTCAGGGCCCAGGAACAGCTGGGAACATCAAATCTCTGGAAATCGTACCTTTTATTGACTACGCCAATTAAATTCAAAACTAAAACAACAACCTTGAGCAAGTCAGGGTGGTCGGAAATGTGCTGGACCACATCCTCCTCACTGCCCTTTTCCACTAACAATTCAAAGGCAGATTTTAAGAGCATTGATCGGGAGAGGATTTTCATCACATCCTCTATGTGATCAAACTCGAACAAATGTATATGCCTCTGAAAATTGAGAGACGATAAAATTCGAAGCGGACAATAAATTGAAAAAACCAACCGTGAGACATAAGAGACTTTTGGTAGAAATAGGAATATCGAACATGGAACAGATGCTTTTTATTTCAGCTATCCGAAAATCAACAAAACATTGTGAGAAGAGGAAAAGCACTTTCATGGGCATTGTTTTCCAAAGATGTATTTTTGTGTGGAAAATAAGACAGATAAAAGCGGCACATATGTTAGTCAAGACAAGTGAGAATAGTCGAAAATACAGATGAATAAAGCAAATTTTGGACTTTCACAATTCGCCAAGAACTTTTTTGGTCAAAATTTGAACGTAAATTATCTGATGTTCGTTTGGATCGTACTGATTTGGTTTGCAAAAGCTGAAATGTGCCACAAAGAAATCGTTGGTACCATATTACCTCTCATAGAAGTCTTCCCAAAACCCGTATTTTGAAAGAATTTTTTTTTACGTTTTCAGGGTTCAACAACAATTTTTCTGCACTAATTCAAGCATGCTGAAGATGGTTTCACAGTGTAAAATCACGTTTTATCGAGAAATTTTTGAGTCATCGTAAATTCTTGATTTATTAAAATCAAGAACTCACAGTCTCAAAAATTTCTCGATAAAACGTAATTTTACCACTGTCAAACCATATTCAGCATGCTTGAAGTAGTTCAGAAAAGTTATTTTAGAACCCAAAAACGGAAAGAAAAATTTTGATCCAGGTGGACGACCACTTGCTTTGGTCACTCTGGATGGATTTCTAATCGATTCTAAGGGGTGATGTAGAGGTTGCTAATACGAATCCCCCTCGGCAGAGATCTTTTTTTATCATGATTTTCAGTGTTTGAGTGGTGTCAAGTAGGGTTGACCTCGTACCCCCTTAGGTTGATTTGGGTGGAGAAGACAAAACTATACAACCAATTATTAAAAAGAAATTTTTTTGCGAAATAGATTTGTCGAAAAACAGTTATTTTGTAAACAAATCTTGCCAAGATCAATTGTTTCTCACTTGAATTGATTGTTAGATGACTTTTGGCTAAAATTCGGCATACGGACGTTTACGGACGTTCGAAAAATAAAAATTTGGATACAAAATACGGGTTTTGGGGAAGGCTTAGATTAGAGGAAATACGGTAATCCGTTTATCGTAACGTGTTTCAGCTTTCGCAAATCCAACCAATTCTATCCAAATGTTACAATTAATAATAAATTTTACAGCAGCTATGGAGACAAATTCAGAAAATTTAATAGTTCCCTACAAAGCATTTCGTTACCTAGCCTGTGGAGCCGTTGCTGGGATGGGTAAGGCAATTGTAGGATTTGCTGAACTGATAGAAAACTTGTGGTTTTAGCAGTTGATCTCAGCCTCTATCCATTGGACACAATTAAAACCAGAGTGCAAAGCAAACAGGTTTGTGGATCCCTTATCTTCTCCCATTATATTATTCTTCTAAGGGATTCAAAGCATCTGGCGGATTCAAACACATCTACAGAGGAATGTCATCGGTGGCTCTTGGCTCTGCTCCTGGCTCCGCGATCTTCTTCCTCACCTACTCTTCAACGAAGCGTTGGATAGAGAATGACTGTAGGTACTATCTCACATAACTATCTTGTTCTTTTTTACATCCTCCTGTTTTCAGCTCCTTTGTGTGACGCGTTCAGAGCTTCTTTGGGTGAGATATCTGCATGCTTAGTGCGTGTCCCCACAGAGCTGATTAAGCAAAGAGCACAGATTCTATCAGGCCCACAATCTTCTATCGCTGCGATTGCCACGGAACTATATTCAGCCAATGGATTAGGGGCTTTTACAAGGGATATGCCAGGTATATATTGCAACTTCTATGAAGAAATATTGTCCTTTGTTTTTTCAGCACTGTGTTCAGAGAGATTCCATTTTCTTTCATTGAGTTTCCAGTCTGGGAGTGTCTCAAAAGGATGAGAGCAAGACAAAGGGTAATTTTACTCAAGTATTTTTCAATGACTTGGTAAGTAAAAGTTCTTATCACAGAATAAACAAGCATGCACTCCTCTGGAATCCGCAATCTGTGGCAGTTTGGCCGGCTCCTTGGCAGCAGCCATAACAACTCCTCTAGATGTGGTCAAGACTAGGATCATGCTGGATAGAAGGAAGGAGGAACGCTCAATCAAATTGGTCATGTCACAGATTCTCAAAGAGGAAGGTGTGGTCAAGCTTTACTCTGGCGTCCTGCCTCGCTCTATTTGGATGGGTGTGGGTGGATTCATCTTCTTTTTTGCCTATGAATTCTCGCTCAAAGCTTCACTTGCGAATTGGCGGTAGTTGACTAGGAAAGTTCTCGTTTATTGCGTACATTAAAGCATTATAATATAGTTGTTGTTAAAAAGTTGTCAATAAAGATGTTTTGGCTGGTTAGTACCGTTTTCTGACAATCACTCGCCCACATTCGAAGTCTTTTGTAGTTGCTGTGACCTGTCTTGTGTCACCAGATAGGGAAGAACGGAATTGTACGAACTTTTCACAAATGTTTTGAATGACAGCTTAAAATAATGACACGCAATAGTTATTTGTGGTTGTGCATATTAAGTGTGAGTACTAACCTGGGAATTTGCCGTAGTTTTACCGTCTCCACACTTACACTTTGTCCTTTGTGGAATCTAGAAGTGAATATACACGGTGGTGCAATTTTTTTTGGTGTAATGAATTTCGGTCATAGCTTTTATTGTTTTTAGTATTCTATCGAAATCTTTTTTATTTGAAAGCTGAGATGGTAGGAAATCGACTAATACTGTTTTTGCTGAATGTTGTTGCCGATTCATGGCGAAAACGTGAATTATAAAGAATTTATTTTTCTCGTACACCATGGTATACACAGCTCCAGATAATGAAAATTGCGTCTAATAGTTTATTCAGGGGGCAAAATTGTAGCAGCCTGCATTTTTATTAATATTCTATTTTAGTTTTTCCTTGCTTGTATAAGATTCTATTTTTATCCAGATCGAGGCGTCGTTTGGCTGTTTAAAACCTGCTCGGTGAGAATGTTAGGGAAAAACGTTTTTTTGTCGATTAAAATTTGTGCGCTACTTGGATATACCCCCCTCCCCCAAATCAACTTTTTTCAAAGTGTTTCCAAACACCCTATATCGACCTAAAATGGCCTCAGGAGTTCAAAAAAGGCATTATTTTTGAGTTCTCGTCAATAAAAATCGAGTTTTGGAACCACCCAAAATCACTCATTTCGACCATTTTAAAGGGATTTAGGTCTGTATTTGGGTGGAAATGGACCATAAATGGGCCAATTTAGTGTGAAAAAGAAGATGTTGAACATAGTTTTGTTGACTGGGGCCTACCGCATAAATAAACTCTGGTATGCATGCATTTTTTATGCATCCAGAGTCACTTTCGAGTGATTTGCGTCTAAGGTATGTGGGTGTGCGCATCTCAACCCCAAGCAACCAAGCCCTGCGCCCCGAAGGGGCGCAGGGGGCTTGGTTGAGTAGTTCCGACATAATTCCGAGTAGACTCTTGAACAAAAATGCATTAAGAGACTATTTTTGCCCAGCTCCAGTGAGCAAAACATGCCAAAACAGGCAAATGTCGAAATTTCAAAATTTCCAAAACTCAATTTTTTATTGACCAGCACTCAAAAATAATGTCTTTTTTGAACTCCCGAGGCAATTTTGGGTCGATATAGGGTGTTTCAAAACACTTTAAAAAAATTTCATTTGGGGGGGGGGGTATATCCAATTAGGGTCAAAATTTGCGAATGTTATAAAAAATATTTTTTCTGCAAGTCTGTTAACAGTCAATTATCGAACTTCTCAGCTTTCCAATAAAAAAGATCTTGCGGGAATATTTAAAAATAAAAAGTTATACAGTCGACGCTCTCCATAAGGGACTCGAAGGGACGACTTTTTTGTCCCTTATAGAGAGCGTCCCTTATGTAGAGCGTCGGTTTAGGTCAAATCATACTAACTGTGACCAAATGGGCCAAATTTTCTGTCCCTTATGGAGAGCTGTCCCTTATGGAGGAAGTCCCCCATGGAGAGCGTCGACTGTAGCCGAAATTCATTCACCGGAGAAAATTGCGCCACCCTTTATATTAAACAAGATCAAAATATTTTTTTGAGTGGTGATACGAAATTATTTCCCTCTGGTCTGAAGCTTTTTACAATGATTACGGAAATTAATGTAGGTGTTAACAGGGTCAATTTTTGGCTTGATTTTGAGGTATAGGGAACCTGCGAAAACCTTTAAGTTCCTCAAAGAATTGTATAGTTACAAATGTGGGGTTGTTTGCATGGTATGTTGGAGATGTAATAATTTGAGGATAGTTTTGTTTAAAAAAATGCAGCTCAGAACTTCTTGGTATTTCACATTGTGTACACAAGAAATACATGGATACTTAGAAGCGAAGAATTTTTTGAGTCATGAAGCCCTAATCTTGCCTATATTTAACCTTAAAAATTAATTATAGGGTAGCACTTCTGATTTTTCATTCCCTTTACTTGTTAGACAAAAGGAAACTCATGCCATCCTCTTTAAAATATTTGGCGCTGATATAAAATGTCGCAACAATTGATGAAAAGTTTAGAAAACATACATTTTGCCATCACAAATGAGTCGATTGTTGTCGACCGTGACCTTTCTGTGTCGACCCTCGTCGTCATCAACCACTGAAGTCTTGGAATTTGTGTTGGGATAGTTGCATATCAATTTCACGTCCTCAGCTATAGCAGATTCAGGCAGCAAATGGACAATGCTTTGGGGGGAATGTTTCCTAGGCCTTTTTTCGTTGGATTCTGTCTGCTCATTGGCTCGCCTGAAAATAGTTGAGTTATATTAGTTTTGTTAGAGTCTAAATTTCACATGATTACCTCCTAAGAGTCTTTTTGTTGGATACGCGTAAAAATAGATGGAATTGTTAGAGCTGGTTGAAGCAATGTCCATGTTGTTGATTTCGTTCTCAACCATCTTCTTTTTCTCTTCGTATTCATTGTACAGACCCTCGACTAGCTCGTTAAGTCGGATCTCATAATCGCTTTGGATGGCATCCTCCTCTAATTTATAGGTGGCCTCTATCCTCAGCAACTCATCCTGAAAATTAGAGGCTTCGAAAAAGTAGATAGGCTTAAGTTGGGCTATTAAAAAAGAGCACTATAGTTGGATTTATATAAGTCCCATCAATTACAGGATATATATTCTGCCCCAGCATATTGTGCAAAATTTGAACTCAGAACTGTGTATCTGCAGCCATACCGTAAATCCTCTGACATGCAGGAGACCACCCTACCCTCATATAAAATATTTTTTGACTTAGCTCTGTGAGATAGCTCGAGGCGAGTTTCCACGTAAATAATAGCTTGTCTCAGTTATTACGATTAGAATAGTAATTTGACCAGTAGTTACCTAAGGAAAGCGGGTCTAATACGATACTGCAAACACCGTTTTGAATAAGAGAGAACTCAGAGTGCCCGCCAATTAGAGGATTTACGGTAATTGAAAAAGTTGCATACTGTTTGAGATGTGGCCAATAGTAAGACGTAGTCACTTTTCTTATAATGCTTAATTATAAAAATTAGGGTTTTTAATCCAGGGTGTAACAAGAATTTCGGATTTTTGTTTTGGCACAACTTTTTTTAAAAGCCCTTTTTCAAAATCCTGTAAACGCCAAACGACTCAGAATTGAAAAGAAATTTTTTTGGTATATAAAGTCAAAAACACGATTTTCGCTTGGTCCCCCTGTGGTTGGGCCTTGCCCATCCAGAGACCATCCACAGTCCAGGACCCGAAACACAGGGGGGCCAAGTGAGAATTGTGTTTTTGACTTTATATACAAAAAATTGCTTTCAATTCTGAGTCGATTTGCGTTTTCAGAATTTAAAAAAGGGCTCATAAAAAAGCTATGGCCAAAACAAAAGTTCCAAAATTCTTGTTAAGGCATGTAAAGTAGAACATGAGATTTCTTAAAACCATATCACAGTCACAGTCGCCATACACCAATGACTTGACATATTCGATTGTTAGGTGTACAAATGTCGGATAATACAGAAAATCACTACCTTTTCCAGTATTTCAATTAGTCGAAGCTCTGCCTCATAGCTTCGCTCCAGCTTTTCATACTGCATTTGCAGATAGGCGTGGTTTTCATTCAACGATTCTAAACTACCTTCTTCTAAACCGCCTTCTTTGTGCATAGAAGAACTAAAATGTCAGGCTTTGTCAACATAAATCATCTCAAAAATAGCTTACGAAGAAGTTGATCGTTGTTTCCTTCTGAACTTATCACCACTACATGTTTCCATTGCGAAGTAATTGATGGAAGAAGTTTTGCGAGGTAAAGACGCGCACTGCACAATAACTTAGTCTCAAATTAGTGCAAAAATGTAAGTTAAAAATTGGCATTATGAGAGCTGTTGCCTAGGGTTTGGGTCAATTGTCCTTTTTTATTGGTTGCTTATTCCGCGCGCATGCGGCTATTTAATCATTTGAAAACTTTGTGCTACATTTTTTGATTTCAGTTATTGCTGTTGCCCCAGTTATCTATTGATAAAAGCAAAAAAAAGATGACTACTACTGCTCCGTGGCGACTCAAGAAGAATCAGAGGACAGTCTGTATCCAATAGCTGTGCTTATTGACGAATTGAGAAATGAGGATGTTCAGCTCCGCCTAAATTCTATTCGCAAGCTTTCCACTATTGCTCTGGCGCTTGGCGTGGAAAGAACCCGCAAGGAACTTATTCAATTTCTGACAGGTGACATTTTTGTCCACTATGCTATTTTTAGGGTTGTTACACAGTTAGCTCGATTTTTTCTAAAATTCAGACCTTATTTCTTGTTTTTATGCTATTTTTTCTCTAAAAATCTGAGCACTTTACCCCACGTTTGAAAGCCTAGGATGTTGGCTACCCAATGGTATAAAAATTTCTTGGTTTAGTTCACAAAAATGTATATATTTTATTACAAACACTTTTGAATTATTTCGAACTATTTCGAATCAAAAGTTCGAAAATAATTCGAAAGTGGTTGTAATAAAATATATACACTTTTGTTAACTAAACCAAGAAATTTTCATACCATTGGGTAGCCAACATCCTAGGCTTTCAAACGTGGGGTAAAGTGCTCAAATTTTTAGAGAAAAAATAGCATAAAAACAAGAAATAAGGTCAGAATTTTAGAAAAATCGAGTTAACTGTGTAACAACCCTACTTTTTTTGATCGTAACTTGCTGTTGTTTTCAGACACCATTTACGATGAAGACGAGGTTCTCTTGGCTTTGGCAGAACAGCTCGGAAGTTTTACGGTAAATAGAATCTAGTTTCTTTTGAAATAAAAGTCTTGACGTTCGGTGTTTCAGCCGCTGGTTGGAGGTCCAGAATATGTGCATTGCTTGCTGCCGCCGTTGGAGAATCTAGCAAATATCGAAGAAACTGTTGTGCGTGACAAAGCCGTGGAAAGCCTCCAGAAGATTGCCGATAAACACTCTGCAGCTGCACTGGAAGAATATTTTATTCCCATGATTCTTCGTCTGGCTCAAGGTAATAGTGTTTATTCGTGATATTTCATGGGTTATTTGAGTAAATTTTTTTAGGCGATTGTTCACCTCACGCACTTCTGCTTGTGGTCTCTTTAGTGTTGCTTATGCCAGAGCCAACCCTGCTCAGAAGACAGAACTTCGAAAGTATATGTTTGGCTTACGGTCTAGAAGTGCTGGTATGTAAAATTGTTTTTCAGCGCTTTCCGCAGTCTGTGTCGGGATGATACGCCGATGGTCCGTCGTGCAGCCGCCTCTAAACTTGGAGAATTTGCCAAGGTTTTTGAAGAAGATTTCCTTAAAATGACCTTTTCACTATGTTCGAAGAATTGGCCAAGGATGAGCAGGTACATTACTTCTCCTTCCGATGTATTTACTATATTATCTCAACATAGGACTCAGTGCGTCTTCTCTCAGTTGAAGCTGGTATTGTCATAGTTGGTCTGCTTCGTAATGACGCTGCTAAACTCGCTCAAGTGAAGCCAATTATCAAGGATCTCATCATGGACAAGAGTTGGCGTGTTCGCTATATGGCTGCCGAAAAAATCGTGGAGGTAAATGTGGAAATTTTTTCGCAGTCTCATCATTCATCAAGAACTTGTAGATCCAAGAAGCTTTTGGAAACAAGATTCCTATTGAGGACATGGTCGGACTGTACACAAATTTGCTAAAGGATTGCGAAGGAGAAGTGCGTGACATCGCTGCCGCTAAACTTCAAGGTGTTTTATGATTTTTGCATTTCGATTTCCTTAGACCAATTGACCGTTTCAGCCTTCTGCACTGCTTTGCCCGAAGAGGGTCGCAAACAAGGAATCATTGATGAAATTTTGCCAGTTATCAAGCCATTGACTACGGATGCTAACCAACATGTCAAAATCGCTCTTGCTTTGGTCGTTATGGGTCTGGCTCCGCTCCTTGGAAATCAAAGCACTGTGGAACATCTTCTGCCATATTCCTCTGCATGTTGCGAGATGACACGCCTGAAGTTCGCCTGAATATTATCTCTTCATTGGACAAGGTGGGTATTTTCGTTATTCAATACAGTTAAATGCTTTGACCTTAAGGTCAGTGACGTGATCGGTGCGAACGAGCTGCAGTATTCCCTCCTTCCGGCCATCATCGATCTGGCTCAGGATGGAAAATGGCGAGTGCGTCTGGCCATTGTCGAGTACATGCCTCTATTAGCCGAACAGTTGGGACAGAAATTCTTCGATGAGAAACTACTGAAATTGTGTATGAATTGGCTTACAGATCATGGTGAGTATACTTTTATCCACTTCAATTAGATCCGATTGTTTGATTTTAGTCTACGCTATTCGAGAAGCAGCTACATCGATCTTAAAGCAGCTGGCAGAGAAGTTTGGCGCGGAATGGGCAGTTAAGATGGTCTTGCCGAAGGTGATTGAGCTGGCTGCCGATAACAACTACTTGCATCGCATGACTTGTCTGTTTTGCTTCAATACTCTCTGTGAGGCGCTTGGTAAGCAGCATATTATCAGTGACGTTTTCCCACCATTAAAACGGTTAGTTTCTGAATTTGTTCGGATACTAATATCTACATATAATTTTCTTTTTAGTTATGCGAAGACCAAGTTCCAAATGTAAGATTCAATGTGGCCAAGACTTTGTCCCATGTAGGGAAGGTTCTAGATACGCAGTATGTTTCTATCTTGATATGAACTTATTCAATTATCGAATTTTAGGTCAGTAAATTCCGAGGTTAAGCCACTGCTCTCTAAGATGTGCGATGACTCCGAATTCGACGTTCGATATTTCGCAGAGGAGGCAAAAGAAGGTAGATAAAATTTAAATGCCTTTTCGTTTATATTTTAACGTCCATTTAGCTCTTGGACTCGTGAACTAGACAGAGAATATCTGAGGCTGTACTTCCAAGATCGACCAATTTCTTCATTATCAAGAACCATTTCTATCAAATGTCTGTTGTATTGAGATAACCTCTGCGTTCGCTCCGTGAAACAATAAAATATGTTCAGTTTTGTCATGCATCTACTAGGGAATTTATTTGCGGTTTAGGGAAGGTTGTGTACGTGTTTATGGCACTCTATGTTTGACAGCGATCTTGCGTTTGATGTCGAATATATAGACAAACATCTAATTCGTCTGTTTTTCTGATCCTTTATACATTTGTTAGCGGCTTGTGGTCAGGGTTAAAACTTGTTGTTATAAGCTCTTTTACAACGTGGTGTTATGCATAGTTTTTACCACTTGGATTCAAAAAGAGTTGTATTGCAAGGGTATTCTGTGGGTATTATAAATGAGAATCAAAGGTAGCAGAGTCAATTGTTGTGATAAGATTTCGCTTACAAAATGGAACTTATTTCAATCCCTGTGTACTTTATATTACTTTAACTAATAGTCTATTTTGGAAGGAGGTTTTTTATGAAGACTTATTCAATTCAATTTGCGTAACATGTTCGGCCAAAAATCATAGAGCAAACAACTGTAAGTAACGTTGGATGTGCTGTTTTTTGTTGACAACTATATATGGAAGGGCAATATAATTGAGCGATGAGTAGTCCAACATTACAGTTATTGCTACTAACTCACCATACACTCACACATGCTCACCCTGTTATGGGCAGAGAACAACTGTGTTAGGGTAGCTGCGAGAACTCCTTTTTTCGATTGCTAATTTTTGGAGTCTTTGCTCTTTTGACAAAACTTCTAGAAGGTTGTTTTTGTTCATTCATCTGCCATATGCTCGATTGCTGCTGCCTGGTTTTTTGTTCTGAATGTCTACTAGTAAGTCAAGCAGTCTTTTTTGGCTGAAAAGGGAAGGAGACCCACGTTGTTGTTCATGTTATTATTCTCTCTCCATTCATTCAGCCATTGCCGTCAGTGGCCGCTCAACCACGATTTCCTCTGTGTGTTGCCAACTCTGCATTCTCTGCCCACTCTTTGTGCATTTCACAATATCTGATAAAGCTTTTTGGACGGGGGCTTAAAATTGAAAGGACTGCTGCAAAGGAAAACTGACACTCAACTGTGGGGGGATGTTTGCGATTAATCTGAAAAGTAGCTGTGTTGAGTGAAGTAGTAGAGGCTGGCTGACTAGAGCAAGAGGAGGGCGTGGTTGTCAACTTGTTTTGCTAGTGTTGTTGTTGTCCTACTCCTCTCTTTTATTATTAGTTTGAAGGGAGACTTGGAGAGGTGAGCTGGGATTTGTTGGCTGTAACAGGAGTATATTTGAAGGGATCAACCTTGTCGATCTGGCTTGTGTCAGTGGTTCCGGCTGTCATTCATTTAGCAGCTCCCTTTCCTCCTATTAATTTTGTTCTATTTTTCAGAAGCAAGTCTCAAAGCTGCTAACAAGGAAGTTCACTGCTGATTTATTTGAAAAAGTTCAACTTATTTAAAATGGCCGTCCACAAGAGGTGATCCAAAAAATTGAGGCTGGCTTCAAGAAACTTCAGGTATACAGTTGTTTTGTATGGTAGCATTGCACTTGAGACAGCTATTTCGTGGTTAAACAATTATTTACAGTAACATCTTAACGATAAATAAGGGAAGACCTTTATTAATAAAAAGCATTGAAATTAAAAGCTTATGGCTTTAGGAAACAGAACTAGTTTTATATTTGCAAAATTCCAAAAATCCATAGGCTGACCATTTGTGTTAGTTGACAACCAAAAACCTCAAAAAAAGTCATCAACACCAAATTTTTCATTTGCCTTAGAAAATGTCATAAAAACATCCACAGCCATGATTGCGATTTTAAAACCCATCATCTCTTTTTTATTGTAATGCATATATATATATATTTCGGAACGTATCATTATGTCTTAATGCCAAAGCAGAACTATTACGATAGCCGTATAGATGACCCTTGAAAAATAAAACTCTTTTCAACTGTCTGCTTGGTCTAAAACCGTTGTTTGCTAAAAATACTCTGCATTAGGGATTAACTTTTTTGATGTCTGCTATATCTCACCTATTTGGAATAAAATAAGCAATTAGCCAGAGGTTCGCATGGAAACCAGCAGATTTGCCACACTAATTACCACTTGTTCGGCTAGATTTTCTGAGCTTACTGCCATTTGGATGGCATAACAATTTAAGCTTCTTAGGCTACCTTAAAAGCAAAAAAACCTGTTATTAATTTAGTACATTTGATAGAAAAGGAGACAAAAATAGATGCTGTGACTCATTATTATTTTGTGAATAAGGTGTTTTTTTGTAGGAAGCCAACGACTGTCATTCCCTCGTCAAGAAATACCTCACTAAGGAGGTCGTCGACCAATGCAAGGTTGGTTTTAAAAAGTTCGAAATAAACAAAATTAAAAAAAACAACGTATATTATCCAAGTCGAATTCAACTCACTCTAAATTTCAAAGGTACATGCTCACCTGTTCGAATTTGTTCCCTCCAATTCTAATTTTTTTTGAAATTATTGAATTTCTGTACGGGCTTTTAGTTTAATAACTGACAAAACAAGACCTAGAATTTAATTTTAGGTGTAGTTTTGTTGGAACCAAGTTGAAAAATTTGTGCAAAAAATTGAATTGGCTGGGACAAATTTAAATAGGTGAGCATGCCCTTTTCAAAAAGCTGAAAAGTGCAATAATCAAAAAGTGGCTGTTATGCTTTATTCAGACATTAAGCCCCACTTCGATTTTAAATTTCCAATTACGCTGGGCTACTATTTTGAATTGGCCTAAAAGTTTGAACGGGTGCCTAATGTCTGAATTGTGCAAATCGTCCTTTTGCAAACTACCCAACTATAGCACATATCTAGCGGAACCTTTTCGACCACTCTATATGAACCTAAGATGAGCATAGGTTTTATGACCATCAACGACCATAATCAATGACCATAAACGGCGCTATCGGAGAGTCTGTTTCCCCTTTTTGCCTTGGTTCCCCTGTTGATTTTTTCCATATTTTGCCTTAGTCCCCTGTTGTTTTTTTCAATGTTATCATGGTGATTGAGGAGATTGTGGTGATTAAGATGATTATGGTTAGCATGTTCACTTTAATCACCGTAATTACATTAAAATAAGATTAAAAAACGACAGGGGAGACCAAAGTATTTTTCACCAAAAATAAACAGGGGACCAAGGCGAAAAGGGAAACAGATTCTCCGATAGCGCCACCATCCGTATCAAAAAGCCCCTTGTTTGGCACTTTGATGCAAGATTCAGCCTTCTCAAATAACACAAGAATAATTTTTATCACAAATAAGTTATTGGACAATAACAAAGAAATCGGAACATTAGAGTCATCTTTCTTCAGCGACAAAATGTAGCGCACACCATTTTTATATAATTGTGTAAAACTTTTTTATATGGGTTACAATAATATAGTCCTAAAATAGCCAGAAATTTTTGTGGGTTCTAAATTCGCAGAAAACTAGAACTGGGGATGGATCAGATAAACAAATTTTGCTGACTTAAAATAAATATTTTATCCTTGATCTGAACCATGGTCAGAAAGAAAGATCAAATTGGCAAAGATCAGAAATGGATCTTTGTTGGATAATAATGGAAATTTGAAACTCGTAAAAAGATTTCATTGATCTTTTACAAATAAAGTATGGTTCTTTGCCTGAATCCATGAAATTAAATAAGGCAACCGTAACCAACCAACCAAAAAAAGTAAGCCTTAATAGGAACACGCATGTAACTGAGTAAAAATGAGTTGTCTGTGGTGTTTAAAAGCCACTCATCACACATCCACTTTGAAATGGTTTAATTTGCAATTTTAGGACAAGAAGACCAAGTTGGGAGCAACTCTGTTGGACGTCATCCAGTCTGGTCAGTAGTTCATATTCATTTTGTTTTCGCCTTAACTCAGTCTCTGTTCCAGGTGTTGCCAACTTGGACAGTGGAGTCGGTGTATATGCTCCTGACGCTGAGGCATACACTCTCTTCAAACCCCTCTTCGACCCCATCATCCAGGACTACCATGGATTTGGACCTGACCAGAAGCAACCACAAACCGATCTGGGAGAAGGAAAAGTATATCCATTATTTTAAAAGAGCCCAATAAAAAAGAAGGTAATTTGCAGACCCACCTGTTGACAGACCTGGACCCCGAGGGCAAATACATCAACTCCACCCGTATCCGTTGTGGTCGATCCCTGGAAGGCTACCCCTTCAACCCCTGTCTCACCGAAGAGAACTACAAAGAGATGGAGGGCAAGGTCAAGAAGGTCTTTGACGAGATCCAGAGTGACCCAGAGCTCCAGGGCAAATACTACCCTCTTCAAGGCATGACCAAGGATGTGCAGGTACTGGCCAAGATCATAGGCTTCAATAATATCCAACTGTATTTGCAGAACCAATTGATCGCCGACCATTTCTTGTTCAAGGAGGGAGACCGTTTCCTGCAAGAGGCCAATGCCTGTCGATACTGGCCCACTGGTCGTGGAATCTACCACAACAACAGCAAAACCTTCTTGGTTGGGTGAATGAGGTGGGTAATCATTTGACTTTCACATACAAATTTCGTGTGTATGATAGTGATGTCTGGTCTCGGCTATACTCCACACAATTATCTTTTGCTTTTCCTGGTGCAATTTACTATTCTAGACATAAGGTAGCGATACATTAAGACAGTATAATGAAAATTACAATTAAATTATCGACTTGCAATTTCCGACTTCGACATCCGCACTTCTACCGACATTGCGGTGACCCTGAAGAATATGAAATAACCAGCAGGTCGAAAATTTTTGACTTTGGATTGATTAATTGATGGCTACAGAACTGCTTCAACCTCTAGAATAAGTGATATAGTTAAACCGAGAGCTGAAAAAAAAAGATCAAAAGAGAAGATACCTAAAGCCAAGCGAAGGATGAAAGATCAACAGAGAAGAGAGCCAGAATTTTTTGAAACGAGAGCTAAGGCCAGAGCGGTCCTATGTGGGTGAACGAGTGGTAGTCGCAGACGTCCTTATAAAGGTTGCAGATATTACTTAATTTTCAAACTTGCTCCGACTATTGTATTTTTTAAGCCAACATTTTTGCTATGTACAAGAAGTTACGGCTCAAAAATTGAGCTGATCCTAATCGGTCAGCCTTCCAAGAAGACTGCTCATTTGGATACAAAAAGTGATTGGATACATCGATTGGATACACCGTCGATTGGATACATCGATTGGATACACGTCGATTGATACATCGATTGGATACACTTTTTCAAATTCGTGCCATTTTGACTCAAAACAACCTAACTTGCAACAAATAGTTTTGTCATTTTATATTGTTCATTTTGTGAGCTTTGTTTCAGCATAACAGTATTATATGGTGCATTTTACAATTCTTTCTCTGCGTTTTAGATAATCTGGCTAACATGGAACTTGTTCACTCAAAACGCATTGTCCAAGAACTGCTCCGAAAACATATACTGAAGGGTCCGCGACAATTGACCGCCTGGACAATTGACCGCCTGGTCTGTTTGACCCCCCGTGGCTTTTTGACTACTTACACGCTGAAATCGATAAAGACGTTGTTTCCGACACTTTCCATCGAAAACTTTGACTTTCTAATTTTCTACCTGTATTTTCTTCTTCTTCTATTTTCTACCTGCCTTTGGGGGTACATGGTCCGGATAAGGGCTGACCCTTTGGGGGTACAGGTACGGGATAATGCTGACCCTTTTATGACCCAATAGCTTTTTCTTGGTGCAGCACCAGTAAGCTTTCAAACTATCATGGTTATACGTCATTTTCTTCTTCGCTTGAATAGTCGCTGAGTTCGTTAACGATTAGGCACGAGTTCTATATTAGCATCTACGGATTGCTAATTTTTATATTTATAGTAAAATATCGATGTTCAAAGAAAAAAAGTGTAAAGTGTATCCAATCGATGTATCCAATCGATGGCGTATCCAATCGATGTATCCAATCGATGGTGTATCCAATCGATGTATCCAATCACTTTTTGTATCAATCGATGGTTTCCTCCAAGAATTCGAGCCAGTGTAGTCTCAATTTAAAATAGGAAATTCGGTGGATCTAGTCAAATAGAGTCGCAACTGTGTCCACACAGTTAGCTATTGATTTCTAAGTGCGTAATACATGAGGCAAACAACACGGTGTTAACTGGTCTTCCCAACCTTAGTTAACAAAATCGATATAAATAAAAGCCTAAAAAATATGCGATAAATTTCATTAATTTGTTTTTCGAAAAAAAAAAAAACGAATCCTATCAAAAAATTTTCACCCTTTGTTATTAAATTTACACTTTCTGTAAGTATCCCATAAGCAGTACGAGTTGTGTGTTTGGGTACCATGGCGAGAAATCACCGAAAAGGCTGTCACAATCATGGTGAAGCTGGATTTTCAAGTCTTTGATATCTGGCTCTATCAATTTTTAACACTTTTTTGTTCTCTTCAGTCCTTGTACATATTGTAAAGATCCATTCCACGAAGAGAAAAAAACCACAACTCTTTTTTAATCTTCGGACAGGAAAAGCAGTGGATCTGACTACCGACTAACAACTTCCTACTTCGACTTCAATATCTGATGTCCTCTCTACTCTTGTTGTGAGCCAAGAAGAAGGTCAATTAAAAGGCCGCCGGGAAAAGTCTGCGATGCTTACAACTATCTTACAGCCGCGGAGCTTACAGCTTTCCTGGGATGAAATTTTTGAATCTTTTATGATTTAATTCTTTCATTTAAAGAAGTGACAAAGTGTGGGCCTCTACTATTTCATGATCCATCCAATACAGACATAATCCCATCTAACTCGCTGTTTTATGCCGAAAAAAGAATTAAAAATTTGTAACATTTTCTCGAAAGTCGGTAAGCGCGGAAGCGCACAAAGCTACAACATTTTGGTGAATTTTTGCACCATTTTTCGAACTTACAGGAGGTACTGATTTTATAAAGCTCTTCTGTAGTTTGTTTTTGGTGAATTCGCAGGAATTGATTAAAAAAACGATGTTAGCTTTTTCAAAACAGACTGTTAAAACTTTTAGTGTTATTTTGGCTGTTAAAATTGTAAACTATGCTGAGAAGTGAATTTCATATGATTTGGAAATGGCCTAGTTTCGGCGGTTTTGATTGATTCACATGGGCTTAAACCAAAAATTTGCTCATTTTAAATTGAATTCTTTTTAGGAAGACCATTTGCGTATCATCTCTATGCAGGTAAAACAGTTTAAAAACTCTATCACACCATAAATTGACTATTTGCAGAATGGGGGTAATGTTGGTCAAGTGCTTGAGCGCCTGATCAAGGGAGTCAAAGCTATTGAAGCCAAGGTGCCCTTCTCTCGGGATGAACGCCTGGGATGGTTGACTTTCTGCCCCACCAACTTGGGTAAGCTCACACCTCAGCAAATAAATACTTAATCTGACCCTCTATGCAGGAACCACCGTCCGAGCCTCCGCCCACATTCGATTGCCTAAGATCAGTGCCAAGCCTGACTTTAAGACCATCTGTGATGGACTAAAACTCCAAGTAAGGCAAAAAGGGGGAAGACAAAATATGATTTCAAAATTGCAATCTCTTTTATTTCAATTTTTCTTGTAGTGATCATACACTGAAAGATTTTAGAGAGTTTCTACATTTCCTAAGAATACTTAAATTTTGAAATGCCTTTAAACAAACTATTTTATTTCTGACCTTTAGCTAACTAATTTTGTTACTACTTTCTGTCTCATGTTTTTTTGCTGATACAGCGAAACCCCACCTCTCCTGAGCGAGATTTCGTTCCATGATTAACTGTAGAAATTCTACAGTTATTAACAGACAGTTATCGACGAGGCGAAATTTGACTCGAGATCAGCGGGTGTTTTCGCTGAGTCAAAAAAAGTTTTTTCGGAGGCGCGTTATATATAATTTGTACAAATTATAATAATATTAACATTTTTAAATTTTTTAAACTTTTAATATTATGAAAAGTGCTGTTTTTTTGATCGAAAGCCAAAGGAGTTGTGATATAAATCAAATTTTATTTTTTGTCTGACTTTAGGGGGGTTAGGAACTATTTTGCAGCGTCAAGTCGAAAACCCGAAATCGACGAAATCGACGCCGCCGGCATCGATCGGCGTCGTGCGCATTTAGGCGATTTGAGAAAATCTTAGAGAAATCGTGCAAATTTTGACTGAGATTTTGCAAAACGCTGCAAAATCTGACTCAGATTTTGTTGCGTCGCTGCGAAATCTGATTCAGATTTTGTAGCACCGCAAAATTTCGGCGTTTTTGGGGCTACACATTTCAAGATGCTGCAAAATAGTGCCTTATCCCCCTTAGTCAGATAAAAAAAAAAAAGTTTGTTTTGAGGCGTATTATATATTATCCAGTTTATTCCTATTTATCTCATGGAAAAAATTAGAGTCAATTTACTTTTCGGCTAAAATAGTCACAAATAAGCAGAGCTCAAAACTATTTTTTACATACAAAAATTGCTAAGATATTAACATAAAAAGAGTTGATCAAAAACTTTAAATGGAATTCTCAAAGCTAATTTTTAACGCCCCACAATTTGCAGATCCGAGGAATCCACGGAGAGCACTCAGACAGTGTGGGTGGAGTCTATGACATTTCCAACAAAGCTCGTCTGGGTCTGACCGAGTTTGAAGCTGTCAAGCAGTTCTACGATGGTGTCAAACATTTGATCTCCTTAGAAGAAAAAGCTTAAATATGGATTTGAAGGCATAATTGTTGAAAGGGTGTAGGTGTGTGTGTAGTAGCTTGCAACAACTCACAATTAATTATTATTATTCCCATTTTGTGGCTTTATAGCTGAATTCGATTTTCTTTTCACAATTCCTTGCTCTCGTAATTGAGCTTCAATGGTAGTGTTGTTGTTAATCAACCAAGGTATTGCAGTAATAAACAACTTTTCTTTTATTTGCGTTGCAGTAAACACACAAGAAATATAGGAATTTGCAAAAAAATCTCAAAACTTTTTGGCAAGTCCTAATAATATAAAAGAGTGACACTTCTGAACTTTGAGAAAGCTGTGTTGACATGATGAAGATTTTCGCCATCCTAATTGGCTTTACAGGGTGTCCAAATAACAGACCCATAACTTTGAAGTGGCATGCCCACGCTATTACACGTGGTGATCGGAA
>SADC01001022.1:0-25087 GCA_004194705.1 Ditylenchus dipsaci
GCAAGGCTGGCTTACAAAACAATCAAAGAGCGTTCGATCAGACAGGGGGAAGCGGTGAATCAGTTTGACGAATATTTGCAGCCACAACTTTTGCAGGTAATATTGGACAATCTGACGTTTCTGTATTGTTTCTATATTGTTTATGCTTCAGATTCTCAATGATCGTCGTGAATTTGGACGCACTGATGTACTTACCTAATGGACTTGCTGGAGCCGAGTGACCGCGGCGAGGATCTGACTGAAGAAGAGGTGCAAGCAGCAATGGAACTTTTGGCAAACAAGATCTTGAAGATCCGGCATTTATCACCAAGGAGAATCAGGTGCCTTTCATCCTGTATATTATTTGAGCGAAATTCATTTATGCACGTTTAGGTAATGATTGAGTTGGGACAATGGAGAGGAAGAACGGGTAAATTCGCAGAAGGGCAGCGAAAATTTGCATGGACGCTCTGGAAGCAACACCGCCAGTTGATGGTCTCACTTTCTGGACGGGATTCTACTCCGACTCGGTTCTCTCAGTTATCTACAAAGCGCTTCGAATAGTCCAAATAACTGCTGCTCCAACAGAAAGGAACTGGTCGCTTCGTGGTGCAATTCACACCAAAAAGTTCGCAATCGGTAAATTAATTTTAAGTGGATGTTGATTTTTGCAAGTTTCTTATTGTAGATTGGATGTCGAGATGGCTTCGAAACTGACGTTTATCAAGCACAACCTTTTGCTGGAGCATAAGGATCTCTTTAGTCGAGTCAAGTCGAGTCAGGAAAATGAATCAGAGGAAGCAGAAAGCGAACAAGAAATGGAAGACACCGAAGGAAATAGTGAAATAAATGATCTTTTATATGTGGATGATTTATTGTTTGAATCTGATTAGTTTATCTTATTCGTGTTATCAATAAAAGCTGGAATAATCAGTTATCCCAAACCAACATGTAAATATGCGCAAAATATGCGCGCATTTTTAACTATGCGCGCGCATCTTTGCGCGCATATTTGCACATTTGTAAATATGTGCGCATTTGTACAACCCTACAATAAACTATTGGCAATACATCAGTTCAGAGAGCAAAATAACTATGCAAAAGTGAGTAGGAAAGTATAGGCAGAAGGAAAAGTGTGACTGCGACTGTGACTGCGACGTAAATTCAAATCGAGTCAGTCGCAGTCACACTTTCCGCGCTATTGGACACACACTGTGACTGCGACTGCGACTGTTGATGTGTGTCCAATGACGCGGAAAAGTCGCAGTCGCAGTCACACTTTTCCGCGTCATTGGACACGTAGTGTAAGGGTGGAACAGAGATTACACAAAGACACATACGGTCGTTTTACAAAACCAAAATTAAAAATTTTATGAAAAAACTCATAAAATAAAAAAGAAACGATTCCGAAATTTCGATGGAAAACTTGAGGGTCAACTTTTAGTTGAGGGGGTAAACCTTCATTTTCTAGTCAAAAAGTTGTGGGTCAACACTTTTTGCATCAAAAGTAGTTGAGGATCAACCTTGGGGTCAACTAAAAGTTGAGAGGCAAAAAGTTGAGGCCGGAGTCAACTTTAAGGGTCAACTTTTATGGGGTCAACCGAAAAGATTAAGGGTCAACTAAGTTGAGGCCTAAAAAGTTAAGGGCAGGGTCAACTTTAGGGATCAACTTTAAAAAGTTGGGGGTCAGCTAAGTTGACCCCGACTATAGTTACAGCCAATAGCTCACCCCTCTCTAATTAGCCAGCCATTCTCTATTTCGAAGACATATATCTAGGGTTGTCGAATCGAGCGCTCTATTTCGAACTTTTCGCTCGAAAGTTCGAAAAATTTCGAATTTCGAGCGCTCGAAAAAAATTTCGAATTATGCTTTCGAATTTCGAGCGCTCGAAAATAAATTTCGAATTATGCTTTCGAATTTTGAGCGCTTATTTTCGAGATATAGTTAGGAACTTGCAGCACACAAAAAAGAATGGAATGGTGAATTTTTCTTGTTTTAGAAAAATGCCAAGCGAAGTTTGGAAGTCGTTTAAGAAAGTCGGTGGAAAGACTATTTTCACTTGTGGGGAAGAGCTAAGACTGCCAAAGAGTAGATCAACAACTTATCTTTCGGGTCACCTGAAATCGGCAAGGCCTAAGGAAAAGTTAGCGAACAAAGAATTGGGACCTTCTGAGGTGAAAAAAGCCAGAGCGGTGCCCTTTACGATCTCAGAGTCTCCGATCTTCGCCGTTTGATCAAGCACAACTATGGACAAAGAATGGTAGTTTTTTCGGCCGCTTATTCGTTGGTGTGGTAAAGCGGTCGTGTGTGGTCGATTAACCATGGTTTCGATTAATTTATTTCTAAAAAATCCATTAATGAGGCGGCGAAGCCGCTGAAAATTTTCGATTTCGAATCGAGCGCTCGAAAATTTTCGAATTTCGAATCGAGCGCTCGAAAATTTCGAATTTCGAATGTCGAATCGAGCGCTCGACTCGAAAATTTCGAATTTCGAATATCGAACCGAGCGCTCGACTCGAAAATTTCGAATTTCGAATATCGAACCGAGCGCTCGACTCGAAAATTTCGATCGCTCGACAACCCTACATATACCGTATAACCTCTATTAAACGGGCACCCCTACAGTTAACGTTTTTCAAATTTGCTTTGCTTTTTTAACCCCAATATTGTTTATTTTCCGAAACGGAAGACCACTCATTTTGTAGAGCTTCACAAACTCTTCAAAATGAGTGGTCGTCCGTTTCGAAAAATAAACAATATTAGGGTTCAAAAATCAAAGCAAATTTGAAAAACGTTAACTGTAGGGGTGCCCGTTTAATAGAGGTTATACGGTATCTAATAATTAATGATAATACTTAAATCTAGTACCGCAATTCAGATTCTTAGAAAAGATACTACTAGAAAAGAGTATTTTGGTAACAGAAAGAAGTACCATCCTTCAACAGTGACGTTGTTTTAAGAAAAAGGCGCGAATTAACAACCTTCAATCGTTTGTGATCAAGTTCCAAGCAAATGCAATAAAAGCGGCAGTAAAAAGTGTTGTTGTGGGAAATAAGGCTTTCTTCAGCTAAAATATTTGGCTTTCCTTTGCTTTCTCTAGCTAAATGAGGTCGATTTATTGGGCAATAGGGGAGTATTGAGTTCCAACACTTGACATTCAACTGTATGCTTTTTGTTGGTAAACACGCACAACTTGTGTCACGTGAACATATTTTTAGAATTTTTTTTCTAATGGCGGTAATTTTTACATGTGAATAAGTTGCTAAGGACAATAATCTGCACCTAATTAGATCAAATAAGTTGGGAGACTGCTTGCTTCATTTAGCATTTTTGACTTACTTTTGCTTTCTCTAGACAATTGGTCTTATTTATTTTGCAAATGTTAGCAATAAGTTGTTCGTTAGTTTCGCCTAAACTTGAAGTTTTCAGAGTTGTTTTATTATTTTGGACTTACTTTAAAAAATGAATGCAAGCTGCCGGAGTCAACAATTTACTTGTTTTCACTTATTTCCTGTTTAATCAGATACTGACGACTAGACGGCACCGGCGCTGCCTCAAATAGTTTTAACATGCTGTTGCTAAGGACAAGAAATTTCAAAGATCCCGGCGCTAATTTTTTCAAAAGATCGGTGACGGTTCGAAATTTTTTGAGGAATACCACTGCACATGACCTTAGACTACTTGCCAAAACAAGGAAGAAGAATTTGTTAAATCATACGAAATATTTTTCAGTGTTATCAAACACTGGTAGCTTATAAAACACCGATCCCCGTTTTTTTCACGCTGTGAGTCTTTTTAGGGGCAAACCTTTTTCTTGTCATAAAAAGACTTTTTTACCGCACATTTTTTCTTACTATAAACAAATTTTCACGTCAAACGAAGAAAGGCAGAGCGGATGAAAAATGAGTATTTTAGCAGTAAAAAATTTGCTCTACAGCAAAAAAATTATTTCTTCAGCAAACATTTTTGCGGGAAAAAAGTCTTTTTACGCAAGTGAAAGGGTTGCCCTTTTTAAAGGGCATGCCCACGCTAATAAGAGGTGGTGCCCAGGAATTCAAAAATTTTTCCTTATCATTGAACTTCTGTACGGATTTTTCAACTTGGTTTCTAACCAAACCATACCTAAAATTAAATTCTAGGCCTTGTTTTGTTAGAAACCAAGTTGAAAAATTCCTACAGAAGTTCAACGATTGGGAAAAAATTTTGAATTCCCGGGCACCACCTCTTATTAGCGTGGGCATGCTCCTTTAAACGGTCAAAACTGAAAAATGCCGTCTTCTAGCTGAAAATTGCCGTTTTTTTATTTGTAGAAAGAAAATTGAAAATTGCTAGATAACTAAACAATTTTTTTTTCAAAGTGATAACATTATCCGGTAGCCCTGTGACTCTTGTTTTTAACGGCGTATAATTCGCTGCAACAGCTTTGTGAAATTTAGCACAAAAACGTCAAAATGGGAAACAAGTCGGAAAAATTATTTGATTCATACTTTTACTTTTTCGTGCTACATTTTGCAAACATGTTGCAACAAATAATACGTCGTTTTTTCACTTTTACAAGGAGAAATTTTGCGGTATGCAAATTAATTGGCTGACTCTAAGTCAATACTCTATTTTTGTTGAAATTCTATCTTTTTGTTATTTATTTTTTTTGCACTATTTGTCAGTGTAAAATCTTTTTAAACCTGCATACCCTCTAGAATTGATGGATTGTGGTGTTCTTAGAGGCTTATTTTTTTCGACAAAATTGTCTATAGACTAGCAAATGTCTGCTTTTCTGTTCTTTTTTGTTGACTAATGGTGTGAGTTAAAAGATAAATTAAAACAGATTATTTATTGATGTGCAAAGAGATTAATATACTTAGAACTTACCTACCTTTGCCCTTTGCTTCAATAAAAATTGCTTATTTCTTTCTCTTTGCAAAACAAAAGTAGCAAAAATATTTTTCTTAAACAAAAAGTAAGAAAAAGACAAAATTAACTCCAAATTTTGCCTACTAAACACCCTCGACCATCTCCATTCTGTTAATTGCGTGTATTAAATCACCCTATTAGTGCAGTTTATTGCCCCTTAACATCACAAGTGAGATATTTCAAATGTTGAGCGAAAAATCAATTTTTGTCTTTTCTAATAAAAATGCAAAGTGAAATTCAGACCAGCGACAATTTTGTGCAAAAAGCAGTATTTTTTGAAATTTTTAGTAGAAATACCCGTTTTTTTTAAATAATCTAACAATGTAATATGCCGTATTGGCTTTATTCCTCTTCTTAGAAGTGACAAAATATTACTCTAATTCGAATTCTCTTCATCCAATATTTAATTTTTGCCTACATTGAATTAGTCTGCATTCAATCGTACTTGGATGTCTATGGCGCTGCTTCTCAAAAGGACTGCTAGTTCCTTACCCTTCCAAATCTATGATGTTTATGTGGTCTACAGTCTTCATAGGAATTCTAATTTTTTTAGTACCTTGTTGGCCCTGCCAGCCTATCAGGGCTTTAAAAACATCCGGATGTGGATGTTTACATCCGAAACATCCACATCCGGCGGATGTGGATGTTGGATGTCAAAAAAATTTGAATCGGATGTCAGCGGATGTTTTCATTGATTTTTCATGGATTTTTTGGATGTTTTCGGATGTTTCGGATGTCAAAAATTTCACATCCGGATGTCGGATGTGGATGTCAAAATTTTTTTTGGCCGGATGTGGATGTAGGATGTCAAAAAAAAATTTTTCAAAGCCCTGCAGCCTATCCTATAGAGACCTTTGTCCATTGATTGAATGATGGTTTTTGCAAGATTCTTAGCTTTTTCTTTTCTTTTTGACACTTGTATTACTTTTCAAAAAGCTCAAAAAAGGTAAACTCCTTTGCTGCCGTAAAAATGCTTTTTGCCGACAAATTTTTTGCAAAAAATAAAGTGGAAAATAAAAGCAAAATTTTTTTGCCGAAAAATAAATTAAATTTAAGAATTGCTATGACCACAAAAAAGTTTGCCCACTCTTAAATAGGTTTATTTTGTAGCTTTTAGAGAGCGGAATAAATGCAGGTTGTACGGTATTCTTCATTAGCTCTGATTAAACAAATTTTCCAGATTAAACTAGCTGAGCGTTGCTTCAATTGCCATGACCACCAACCTGACCACTATCGAAAGCTTTATTCAACAAGAAGATAATTTACTAAACTCTCCATCTACCTCATTCTCGCCCTTTCCCAGTGACTACCTAACAGATGCAGCCATTGATGACAACTCGCATGATTCACTCTACATATTTAGCCAGCTGATAGTGAACTTGCCAAACGGTAGTAGAGTTTCAGCTCAGAGCCTGGACTTGCTTACTTTGAAAAGTTATTGTGGGCATGCGGAGGTGGCTGGCTTTGCAAAGGTTTTGTTGCATTTGATCTACTCTACCTCTCAAAATCAGATAGTCAGCACAGTGATCGGTCAAGAACAGACTGGCACAAATGAGGACGCGGAGTAAGTTACTTGAAAATCAACTTAAAACTAGGTAGCATACCAAATTTTCTAAATGAGTGCTGTTATATCGGGCACCGCGAGTCTTAACACACCAAGGTTTGCCTGTGAGACCAGTTGGCCCTGGTGCAGAATTTCATGGAAAATCTGTGTATCGCGGTGGATTCTTTCAGAAGGGCAATTTTTCTGCCAAACCTCTTATTTAAAAAAAAAGAAAAATTACTGGAAATGGCTGTATGAAAAGATGCATTACTTTTTATTTCATCTACAAAAGTATAATATCTTTTTGTAAAAGAGAAAATGCACTTTTTAACGTATATTTAACTACAGTACGAGAAAAATTGCTTTGAAATTTTAGACCACGAAGTTTTCGCAAAAAAGAGCATGTAATTTTTTCTGCAATGGTTATGAACCACTTTTGCTATACACCAAATAATAGAACAGTTAAGGGCGGTCATTTTGACACCAATTGTAACGCTACTATCATAGGGATGTTCCGCTTCAGTGATTCCGCTTTATCAGATTCCGCTCAAGACAAAAAAAATATTCGATTTTCGTATATTGAATGTTTTTGGTCTTCAGCGAAACTTGAATTTTGACACTGGTTATGCAGTTTTAAGAGCAGTCTTATAAGCGAATCAAAAAGTTCAAAAGGCGCCTTTTGAAATAATAAATTTTTGACTAAAAAACGAACAATACTTTTTTGGCGCAAACCCATTTTTTAGCGCACATTTTTTTGCCTGTTTCTCTCAAAAAAAATTCTATACCCTTTTCAATATTTTAACACCATCAGGTAGCCCTGCGATTCTACTTTCTGATGAAGTATTATTTATTGCATTGGCTTCAGTACACTATTTGAGCTGGCCTGAAATTAGGTTTTTTCAAGGACTCAGTATTTTTAGGCCCTGAAAACGATAAAAAGGGCGAAAAAATCTGGAAAGGACATTTTTCGAAAAAAAATTCTTTTCGGCCCCTCTTATGATTTTTGGTCATTTTTGACTCGATCATTTCTGTTGAACCTAAAAAGATGAAAGTTGAACATAGTTTTGTTAACTGGGGCCTGCCGCATAAAGAAACTCTGGTATGCATACCTTTTTTATGCATCTAGAGTCACTTTTAAGTTATTCGTGACTCAGGTATGTGGGTGTGCGCATCTCAACTCCAAACAACAAAGCGCCTGAAGGGGGCGCTGGTGGCTTGGAGTTGAGATGCGCCACAGACTTACCTTAGACATGATTCCAAGCAAGACTTTTGATTTAAAATGTAAGAGAGGCTCTTTTTGCCCAGCTCCAGTGATCAAACGGGGTAAAATATCGAAGATGACCAACAACCATGGGGACCAAGGTAAAAAATGACCGAAAACCAAAGGGGAAGTAAGCCTAAGCGAAAAAATGTTTTTCGGAAAATGTCCTTCACTCACTTTTTTGCCTTTTCTATTGTTTTCAGGGTCCAAAAAATACTTAGACCTTGAAAAACGCATTTTCGGGCTATTCCAAATAGTGTACTCCTGCCATTGCATTATCTGACAAAAATATAAAACAAAAAGATCAAAGTATGAACCAAATTATTGTTCTCACTTCGCTCATACTTTGACCTTATTGTCTTACATTTATGTAAGATAATGCAATAAATGATAGTTCATCGGAAAGTAGAATCGCATGGCTACCCTTTGGTGTGAAAACCTTGAAAAAATATAATTTTTTTGAGAGAAACACGCAAAACAAAAATTTGCAACAAAAAAGTGAATTTGCGCTAAAAAAAAGAATAGTATCTAAAAACCCATGATATCCCCGCATGGGTCGAAAATTTTTTGTCTAAAAAGTGCTTTCCCACACCTCAAATATTTTTTCTATCGTTTTCAGGGCCTAATAATGCGTTAGAAGTTGATAAAGTGCAATTTAGGACATACCCAGTAAAGTGCTTTTTAGACTATGTCTAACTGAGCTAGAAGTATAATTTGAGTGGATGCCGTTATACCTAGACTCCTATGTAATTAGGATTTTGAGGCCTCAAAAAGACCACAATTTTTTGGATAGCCAAATTTTATGATTAATTTCAGAGAATATATTCACACCCAATTTGTGCTCACCCTCATATTCTTGGTGGTCGGAGTGTTGGGAGTGGTGGGCAACTGGTTAACTGTGTTAGTAATCTGTAAAACCAGCTCACTACATACCCCAACCAACTATTTGTTGGCCAGTTTAGCGTGCTCTGACTTGTTCTTGATTCTGGTAGGAGTTCCTTTTGACTTGTTCTACCTGTGGACACCCCACAGTGCACCAGCATTTCACGGATTTTGTGAACTGACAAGTTAGTTGACCTGAAATAACATAAATGTCAAAGTGGCTTTTCCAGGCATTTCTATCAGCTGGTTCACCTTTAACTCCATCCTAACCATTTTAGCCTTGTCAGTGGAGAGGCTGGTAGCTATCCGATATCCTTTCCACTTTCGCTCTTGCTTTCACAGCAGAAATGTGATCGGTGGAATAATTGGCATCTGGGTATCCGCCTTTTTCCCGTCCTTGTATATTGGATTGCAGGTACGTCTCAATTAATTTGACTGGGTTTTGGATTTTACGCGTAAACACCTTAAAATCCAGTTTTTGGAGTGTTGCCTACTTGAATTTATAGAGTACACTACAGAGTGAATCAAAAAACTCTACCATTTTCAAAAAATTAATGAACGTATCCCCTAGCCCCATCGATTTCCTCAGGAAAATCGATGACAGTATTTAAGCTACCTGGGAGCTACCTAAGGTTAAGAAAACACAAAAAATATATATGAACACACTACAGTCAAACCTCTATATAACGGCTTCCCCCTAAAAGTTCGTTCCCACCTTGGGTCCGACACTTTTTTTAGCTCGATTTTCAAAGCTTTTTTAAAATTCTGTTTTGACAGTCTGGTCGCAAATATCGCAAGGATTCCGATTTTGCCGATCGTTTTTCAATATTTGAATAATTTTACTTTTAAAAAATACAAAACCTCTATATAACGGCCTCTAAAAAAATTAGAGGGCCGTTATATAGAGGTTTGACTGTATTCACAAAAAACAGCGGTATAATTGTCGTATTCCGAAACCTCCTGAAATGCCTCAAAATGATGTTTTTTCGACTATTTAGCTGCTCCAACGCACGTAAAACATATTTTTATGCTGGGCAAAGTCATTTTTGACAAACAAAATCGACCAAAATTCGACTTTTTGCCTTGATGGACCAAGGTAATTCAATATGAACGAGCACCTGGATACCCTCAAAAACCAAATAAGATGAAGTTTGAACGGAATTCTCCACCATCTTCTTTGACCAAACGCAGGCATTCGAAGCGGTCCACCACCAGAGAGCGAGAATGAGCAAAGAGTTTGGAAAGGGCACTGACCGTTTCTTCCAGATTGGAGTCGATGACATCCTTTGGAATTTTAAATTTTTTTTAAATTTTTTTTTTAATTTTTTGGGTCGATTTTTTTAGTTAGCAGGTACATTTTTTTTGAGTGTAATTTTTAATTTATTCTAACGCCAAATTTATGAGAAGCATCCCTGTAAAAAAACATCGGAAAAAAATTATTGTGAAAACACAGATTGCAGGGTCGATAATTTTCGGCACGGATCGTGTTTTCATACGGTCCGTGTCGAATACGGATTTTTGCACACAATTTAATTTTTGAAAATTGAAAAAAAGCAACGAAAAGCATAATTATCACAGCAAACAAAGCGAAAAAAAACAACGATGGCTATTTTTGGTTCATGTGATTGGTCACTAAGGGCGGTGGTAAATTCCCCCGCTGCTGAATTCACCCTCCGGTAAATTCACCCTCCGAATTTTTTAGGTTACAGGTTTGAATCCTGGTGGTAGCAGACATTATATTTTCTTGAAAAACAGTCATAAGACCAAGGTGAGCCTGAGGGTGTAGGAAATCACCTGATACCTCACCTATATGGTTATCCACCTTCAGAATCTAAAATTCTAGAGTTAGGTTGATGTAATTAAAAATCATCGTACCTTATTCAGAATTGTCTCCTGAACACGTTTTTATAATGCTAAAACAACGATTTGACTTGCAGGAACCCCAGTTCTGTAATATTTTCATACCCCATGGGCATCTAGGCGGTGCTCAGGCTGTCGTACCTAAGTAGTACTGAGGTGTCAGTTTAAATTGCAATGCCTAATTATCGGTACTCAGGTGGATGTTCCTAGTTAGTAGTACCTGGGTATTGGTACCTAATGTTAAAGTGGTATCAAAAAATACCTACAAAATAGCATCTTACTGTTATCAAACCTTCTTTAGAGTGCTCGCATTAGTCAAAAAACAGGTTTTGAAACCCAAAAATATGTAAAGAATTTCACACCAAATGGACCACCACTTGGTTTGGTTGGTGTGTGGATTATTCAATGGAGAATTCAGATATTCAGGGGCTGAATGCTAATAAAATGATATATTATCCATTGTCCAATTTCCAAAATGCTATAAAGTTGACTTTATCTCGGTAATTTCTGAAATCTTGTCCAGATTTTTTTAACACAAAGATTTGCTCAAATGAATGTCTAGGCATCTGATCTGCCATTAATGCAATACAAACCGCAATACTATCAATGTCAGTCCCCAAACTTTTCTAAGTCAAAGGGTTATATTTTAAGACCACTATTTCAGGAGATGATTTTGCAACATTCAAAGTAAAATCAATAAAATTGAGCTTATGCGGTCCCTTTCTTGGAGAGACCCAGATATCTAAGTTTAACTGTGTTCATTGTACCTATTTAGATTGTGTTTCTGTAATTTCCCTTGCAAAAGTCAGGTTTTTGCCGAAAGTTTTTGGTTAAAAATGGGTTTCCGGCAGAGAAAGTTTTACAAACATCTTTTCTTATAAGGGACACGGATACGGATGCATTGGGGGCATAAATTGGGCGTAAAAACAATTTGGCGTCAAAAAACATACTTTACGTGTTAGAAAAATAAAAGGGAATGCAAAATTACAACTATAAAAATTTGCACCAAAAGAAAGCCAATTTGCTCCAAAAAAAAGTTTTTTTGCGCAAAAAAAAGTCTTTTTGCGCCAAATAAAAGTCTTTTTGCTCCAGCTAAAATTTGACCCAAAAAAAAGTCTTTTTGCTCCAAAAAAAAAGTCTTTTTGCTCCAGAAAAAAGCTTTGTCCTGTATTGGGAGGGGAAGGGAATAAAAAGGACCATTTTCATGGCAAAATTTAAAAAAAGTGAATTCTGGACTATTTCGGATGTCCTGCCATGTTTTTCAACTGGGTCATGGCAAAAAAAAGACTCTATATCAGGGCTGCCATATTGGCAAAAAAATCAGACACAAATCAGATACTACCAGAGCCCACAACTTTTGATTTACAAGACAAAATAGTCTGATTTTTTTTCTGTGTATAACTATAATGCACAGGTACACCCTGAAAAAAGTTGTCACCCTTCACTCCATCTTTTTCACAAGTTTTTGACTTTTAAAGTGTCTGATTTTCTGTTTTCGGCCTAAAAGTTAAGGTGGGATTCTATAGTATAGCCCTAACTGGGTATTAAAATACTCGATAACTAGCTCGCGTGGGCCCGGCTGCGCCGGGCCCTACGCTCGCGGCCACGCTGCTTGATGCACCGCATCTCTATAACTCTTTTAAACTCGAAAAATTAAACTTTTTAACGCTTAATACTTCTCGTATTCATATAATCAGCAAAAACTACTATCCACATAAATCGCCTCAAAATTAAATAACAAATCGGCTCATCAAGCATACTGCTATATTCATCTGGCACACCCGCCTACTCACTCGCTTATCACTATTTTGGCATGCCGTCTCACTCTCCTAGCACGCTTACTCACTCTTCTGGATCGGGAGCTCGCCTACCGGCGGACAACCTCGCCTCTGTTAAAGCACACAAAATGAAATTAAAAAACACTTTAAAAATAATCAACTAACAGTCAATCAAGAATTAGCTAAAAAAAATCCTAAAAAATCTAGATCCAAAACATCCGGAAATTCTAAATTAAACAAATTGTAATGTTAAAAAAAACAAAAAAAAATTAAATTATTCCTACCTACTCTCATGGTACTCTGACCCATTCCCTTGCTCGCCTATCCACTGTCCTGGCTCACTCACCTGGTACGCCTGCTCACTCTCCTGGCACGCTACATCAAATTACTGGTACCCTCACCAACTCTCCAGGCACCCCCACCTACTCTCCAGGTGCCGCTATCATCTGCTCAGGTACCCTCGCCTTAGCAAAATTAAATATTCAAAATTTTAAAACAAAGGAAAATATAAAAAGAAAAGAAAACACCACGTCTCCTGCATGTCTCCTTGCACCTACCCACTCCCCTGACTCGCTTATCCCTCTCCTGGTATTACTCACTCTCCAGGTACCCTCACTCCCTTTCCAGGAACCCTTACTCCCTCTCCAGTACCCTTACTCCCTCTCCAGATACGCTTACTCCTCTCCAGGTACCCTTACTTCCTCTCCAGTACCCTTACTCTCTCTCCAGGTACCCTTACTCCCTCTCCAGGTACCCTTACTTCCTCTCCAGTACCCTTACTCCCTCTCCAGATACGCTTACTCCTCTCCAGGTACCCTTACTTCCTCTCCAGTACCCTTACTCTCTCTCCAGGTACCCTTACTCCCTCTCCAGGTACCCTTACTCCCTCTCCAGGTACCCTTAATCCCTCTCCAGGTACCCTTACTCCCTCTCCAGGTACCCTTACTTCCTCTCCAGTACCCTTACTCTCTCTCCAGGTACTCTTACTCCCTCTCCAGTACCCTTACTCCCTCTGATTACTCCCTCTCTCCAGCTCGGAGAGAGCTATCTTTTGGTATATGACGTTCTTTGATACGTGACGGGGCGGTCGTGTCGTTCCCGTGTCAGTATATTTTAGTTACCCCTATCGACTCTTCAGGTAGTCTTACTAACTCTCCAGGTACCCCTACTCCCACTCCAGGTACCCCTATCTACTTTCCAGGTACCCCTATCCATTCTCCAGGTACCCCTACTTACTCTCAAGAATTACCCTCGCCTTAGCAAAATAAAATATTCAAAATTTTAAAAACAAAGGAAAATATACAAAGAAAAGAAAACACCGCGTCTCCTGCATGTCTCCTGCACTCTCCAGCACCCCTACTAACTCTCCAGGTTCCCCTACTCTCTTTCTAGGTACCCTTACCCACTCTCCTGTTACCCGTCCCCCTCCCGTACTCACTTTCTTGGCATACTCACCCACACTTGGTATTCCTTGCCTGCCTACTCAACTGGCAAGGCTACCTAATTTTCTTGTTCACCCACTCACTTTGCTACCTACTTGCTTCTTGAAAACCTACAGACAAAAATTTGAATAAAAAACATCTCAAAACAGTATTATACGACTTTCCTCTCGAGACAAAAAAGAAAAATTCAAAAGTCCCAAAGAGGCTCACCTTGAGACTGGCATTAATTTTCTGAAATCAATTGATTCTGGCAAAAATTAATTCTGGAAAAAATTCAAACTGACAATAATTGGTCTTGACCAGATTTTTTTGAATAAATTTGTTTGGTAGTTAAATGTTCATGCAAATAATTGTTTTCGATTAAATTAAATTATATTAATTGATTATATTAATTGATATTAATTGATTTATATTAAGTTTGATTTCACCCAACCGAACCCCGAAATCCAGTGTAGTTACCACCTGGTCAGGTGGATATCCATATGGATGGCCTAAAAATAAAATTTTTCAAAAATCAAAATACAAACACTTTTCTTTATTCAAAATTGTGTGGAGAATTGGGTTTGTTAAGACCAAAAGTGTGATTTTATCGACCCAGACCCCAAAACCCGAAATGGGTACCTTCTGATAAAAATTTCATACAATACCAACACAGGTCAATTTCATATCAATTAATAAACAAGAAATCCCGACTTCAAGACTGGTTTAGCACAGATTAAAAAGCTTTCATCTAATCTCTACATCCTTCACTATGCTGATCCAAATCCTGTTTTTATTCCGATCAAAAACGCTTACATAACGATAAACAATTAATTTGGACTTCAAAATTGGTTTAACACAGTCAAATCAGCATGCTTCATAACATATTCAAAGACTCTTTCGCGGTTGTAATGTTCTGAAATTCTTTTTCTTTTCAGAGCAATACGCTGGTCTTCAAGCTTCAGTTTTCTTGGAGTTCCTTGCAATAGAATAAGCTGCGCTTCCATCATACTGCATTCTTGCTTCATTTTTCTCAGCCATTTCCAGAACCTAGGCTTCTTTCCATCTGCACTTGCAAGGGCCAATTTGAGAAGTTGTGCCAGGCCTCGAGAGAATTCGTTGTCTTTGATTTGCCTTCCACAGTCAAAGCATAGCAATTCCAAAGGTTTATTGGAAACATTGATCTTCCTCCGATACGACCCACCCAAATCTTCAAAGCTCACAATAGAGAGAAGTAAATGTGAAAAATTTGACCTACATCTTCGAAGTAAGAGATAAACTTCTTTTCTGCTGAGCCGATTACGAAAATACTGCTGCCATCTAGATTACATGCACACTGGGTAAGTATTGCTTCATAGGCCATCGAACATCGTCAGGAGGAACGTAAACTGAATGAAACGACTTGCCTGTCAAAAGTATTGTGAAAAATACAAATTCAGCCTACCTAATGACTTCAGCGCGTCAAAAAGTACTGAGAATCGTCCTTCCTGCTTGTAAATCTGCACAAGACCTAGCTTCTGAACTCGTCTGTAAAGCGCTCGAGCAAAGTGAGCAAAACAGCCATGTTTTTCCGCGACTATAAACGATTAGAAATGTTTTTGATAGACTAAAAGGAAGAAACACTCACGATTGTGTGCGTGTTCAAATGCTGAAATCAAACCCCTTTCATAGTCCATGTGGGCATGACCAACCCTTGCATTTGGAATCAAGTGTTCAACGGCAGAAAAGAAGTGATCATACGTTCTTCTGGATTTCTTCGGCAAGAGCGCATGTAGACACGGCACAAATGTTTCTCCTAGCTTAGCGTGCAACGTGAGAAGTTGTTTCCATCCCTTGGCACCAAAGCGAAAGTACCATCAAACCCCCACCATTCTGAATTTTCAAGAAACTGAATAAACGCGTATAGTACGCCATGTACAGTTGAGAGAAGGAAACCAACCCTGAGCAGTGCTGGAGTAGAGAAAATCATTATTCTCCTTGGCGATGGTCCACTGTCGTAGATGACAAATAGATTGTTCTTGTAGTGCTGTAGCTCTGGAGGGACGACCATGACTTCAGGGTTAGCAGTGAGTCTCGGATCAGCATCTTCCTTCTGAACCGGAAAATGCGTAACTTTGATAATCATTGAGTGATCGAGATAAATCTTACCCTTCTATGGTAGTTGACTACCTGAGCCACGTTCAGCGGATTCACTAATGCTGCGACCTTCCGACTGGCAAACTCAATTAGATTCGAATAAATCTGACGAGGCGCAACCTAAAAGATAGAGTACAAAACAACACTAATTTACAAGTCGATTCCGACACACCTGATCATGCGTTGAAAGAATAGGAATTTGCCTTTTCAATTTTGCGATGTCCAAGTCCACCTTAGCTGTACCATGAGAATGATCACCCTCGCTTTTCTCAATGCACATGTTTGCTTGATTGGTCATGATCACTATTTTGCAACCCTCAGAGTTTTTGACGCATCTCCATTGCTGCCGTCCATTTTGATCTGCTCGACCAGAACGTTTGAAAACTTCACCTATATTTAGTAGAAAATATTTGGTATCTGTCAACTAGAATGAAATAAAATTACCTTCGAAAAATGACCAGATAACTACAACTCCCATCCTTCCTTTTCTTCTGACTGGACAAAAGCTCAACTGGCATCGGTGGATCAACTGTGGCCTTTCTTTTCTTTGGACGACCGACCTTTCCAGCGATTTCGTATTCTTCTTGCTCTTCTTCAAATTCATCTAGCAAATTTCGAAATTCTTCTGCTTCATCTGTCCAGTCGCTGATTCCACCATCCGAGCTGGCTTCGTCGGAACTGCTATAATTGTTTGCACTCATGAGAACTGGAAGCTGAAAAAATCACACAAAAATGATCGAAAGCCGTGAATAACAGAAAGCCAAATTAATACACAACCATTTTTTACTGGAATCTTTAATTTCGAAACCATTTTTGCTAATACAAGTTTTATTCAAAAAAAATCTGGTCAAGACCAATTATTGTCAGTTTGAATTTTTTCCAGAATTAATTTTGCCAGAATCAATTGATTTCAGAAAAATTAATGCCAGTCTCAAGGTGAGCCCCCAAAGAAGGCCAATTTTCAAATTCCCTCTAAATGACCACCTCACTAAAAGCATCCATATCCCCGGGTTCCGGTCGTTATTTTTCACCGATCTTTTTTTTAAACGAAAGCTGAGATTTTGGGCTACATTTTAAGAGTGAGCCAAAAAAATCCGCTGATAGCAGCTCCGAGATTTTGTCTCCGGAACGAAAAAAATGACAATTTGCTCACTGAAACCCAAAAATTGAAACTGAAAAAAATTTTCAAAACTAAAATCCAAAACAACCATTCTACTCCTTAGATTCCAAGCTTCAATTTGAAAAAAATTGACCAAAAAACCAAACAAAAACATCTCAAAAAAAATTAAAAACGTCAATTGTCCACAGACAGACAAAACATCTCTAATACTATACAGTCGAGTCTCGATTTAACGTACCCCCTGGGGACCGGCCCTAGGGTACGTTAAATCGAGGAGTACGTTATATCGGGGGTAAATTTGACGGAGTTTATTATTGGAGGACCGGCCCTAGGGGTACGTTAAATCGAAGGGTACGTTAAATTGGGGGTACGTTAAATCGAGACTCGACTGTATAGGAGATTAAAACAGCATTATATTCTTAGCAAACCATTTTCAGCACACGATTTTGAGTTCAACAGTATAGTTTGTTGGGCATTCGGAGGTGATAAAAGTTTTGTGGACTAATTGACCTGTGGATCAATTAATCTGGGGTTGACTGTGGTACTAAAACACCTGAAAAGGTACTTTCCTGTTATCTCGAATCATTTTTGGATGTATTAGTTAACATTCTCAAGTATTTCACCCTGAAATATGAACTTATTTTTCCCTATCCCTTCCAATGTGTAGTGTGCTGGTCTTGGCCGCGAAGCTGCCAACCCTTGGTCGTGTACAACAATCTGTACCATACCACAATATGATATCCGCTTCATACTTTCAGAATATAATAACATTATTGTAGGGCATTGTAGGGCTGTTCTTAATTTTGATAAAAATTAATAAAATTTCGGATGTTGTACACGACCAAGGTTGGCCGCTTCGCGGCTAAGACCAGCACACTCCACATTGCAAGGGATAGGGAAAAATAAGTTCGTATTTCAGGGTGAAATACTTGAGAATGTTAACTAATACATCCAAAAATGATTCGAGATAACAGGAAAGTACCCCTGAAAAAAATGGTTGGAGGTTACTATCAATGATGGAGATTACGACATCCATGCGATAGAAGTAGAAAATGATAAAATAAAGACCCCGAAACGGTAATTTATGTGGTGGTGGTGGTTACTTGGGCTTTTATGGTTGTAGTCATTATTATTTTTCATTTGCACTTAAAAGAGATCATGAAAGTGATTGTAAATGAAAAACATGAAAAAGCACAGACACAGCTCACGATGAGCACCCTTCAGGTGGTCATTGGTATAGTATAGAACTGTTTTGTACTTTTCCTACTTATTTTTTTTATTGAAAATCACGTTCATTCACAAATAAATGAAATTATGACTGAAACACATTGAAGGGCGAAAAAATGCAAAAAAAAAGGAAGAAAAATAAAAAAAACCACGATGAACCGAACGCTTGACCACTAGATTAACTAAGCACACATTCATTATGGTATACCAGAAATATATTCTGAACAATTATACTCAACTTTCAAACGCATTTTTCACCCCAAAATCGACTTTTCCGCAGAAAATGATCTTCATGTCTAAAAGCATTTTTGATTCTCTATCGAATAGTATATAGGGTTTTTTAATATCGCATGGACACTACCATATGTTCCTTGTTAGGTATGGCTCATTGTGTTTCCTGACTAATCCTATACAGTCATACTCCGATAACCCGACACCCCTAGGGACCGGCCTAAAGTGTGGGGCTTTAAGGGTTGTAGCGTTATTGGGGGTAAGATTTTTATCAGGATTGAATATTTTATTCGAATGAAAAACAACAATCATGAAAAGCATTAAAAATTTTAAAGAAAGCGGTTACCGTAGTTTCTCTACTAAACCCCATGTGGAATTATTTTTCAACCCTCGAAAAATCCAGAAATCGTCAATCAAAAATTCTAGTCAAGGAATAGGGCGTGGGGGTAGGAGACTTTAGTCGATAACTCTAAAATCCTAGTTAAGGATAAGGGGGTGGGGATTATTAGAGAGTGGCGGATTAATAGAGAAAAACTGCTTCAGAAAAACTGTTTCCACCTTTATGGATAGGCTGTCTATGCGGTTAAATATCCGTGACCGAATTTTAGATCCAAAAAAACGGATATTTTTTTGTTTTTAATCTCAGGTTCGGCGCGGTTAACCAAAATTTTAATTCACTTCCGCATCTCATTACCCAAAGCACTCAAACTACACCTAACTTCACACACTGAGTTTAGCCTGGTTTTGAAAACTAAAGATAATTCTAAACATTTTGTTAATTTAAACATTTTCTATGAACCAACGCATCTTTGCTGAATGCTTAATGTACCAAAAAACCAAGCGGTCGTGTACTTGGATCAAAAAAAAATTTTCGTTTTTGGGTTCCAAACCTACTTTCTGTTCTGATTTAAACATTTTAAAAATAGTTTGACAGCATTTAAATTACGTTTTAACAGAATTTTCACAGCTCTTGTAAAACTTGCGAAATGTTATTATTCTATTGTCAAATCATCTTTAGAATGCTCGAATTAGTGCAGAACTAGGTTTTGGAACCCAAAAACATAAAAAATAATTTTGGTCCAAGTGGATGACCACTTCGTTTTTTAACACATGGGAACCAGCTAACTCCCTTCCCAACCCTCGTCAAAAAGCGAACAATAATAACCTAAATATTTATTTCAACAACAAATTCAACAAAACAAGGAGCATAGGGATGTATTTATTCGACTTTCTTAACAGCACCAGCATGACGCGACTGAGAGACGATGCGATCCAGATCTTTGCGACCCTGAAAGCGAAATATAAATCATTTTTAGAGTGTAAAAATACATTAAGCTACCTGCTTAATCAACATGCGACCACCATCAGGACCCTCCACGGTTTGCAGAACCTCTCTGATGACGGATCCGAAGCCAAAGAGAAGTGGTTAGGTGCAACTCCACGGCGCTTGTTTCCTCCGCACACCTTACGGAAAACTACAACGCCTGAAGACTTCCAGCATTAAACCAAGTTTTAAGAGATTCCGAAAAAATTCCAACAAAAATTGAACACTTACCGGCTGGCGATCCGTTGTAAAGGCGTCGAGCAATGCTGGCAATGCGCACATAGTACCAATCGGGATCAATGGGAGCCAACTCCTCATTTTTGCCTAGCTTGACGACATCAGCCCACTCTGAAGCTTTATTTAATAAATATATAAGGCCTCATTCCTTTACAAAAACCTCTTCTTCGAGAAACCGGCGATCTGCACGTCAACTTCAGCTTGGTCCACATCATTGACGCTAGTCGGTTTGCCCATAATGCTTCAAGCAGATAGATGACTCGATTTGGCTAAAACCCAAAACAGGTAAACACGAAAAAAAGGTAATTGATATGAGCCTGATTCAATCCTAGTACCGAGTAAAGGATCAATTCATATGGGGATAAATTTACCAAGGGTAAATTGACCTAGTACTGAAATCGGGATCAAATGAGGCGGGATCAAATGATTTGGGATCAAATGAATTGGATCAAATGAGTATGTACGAGTCATTCTGCCTGCAGGTAAAAAAAGATGTGATGGTATTTAAAAAATGTTAAGGATTAAAAATTGAGTCTCGGACTCGCAATCAGACATAATGAGCCGACTTTCAGTTCAAACCAGTGCTCAAAGACTTTTGTGGCATTAACCATCAGCTGAATAATGGGCTGGGCAGCTGCGATTTCGTTGGATGGAACGCGGTCCATTTTGAATACACTTTTGAGGTAAGAAAAAAGAAAATGTTAAAATATTGAAAGCCAGGATTTGAGGTGATGCTACTGCTGACATTCGTGCTTCCCGTGCTTTTCATCTTCTGTTGCTATGTACTCATCCTGGATACACTTAGCCAGGTTACTTCGTCCATCCACCTTATCCACGTGCAGTTAACCCACAGACGCAGCAGTACATCTGCAGGCACAACTATCCTGGAAGAAAACAATAACAATTGCAGCGCAAGACATCGGCATATGAGCACACAGTTAAGAAGTCAGAAAGCGCACAAGACAGTGCTTCAAATGCTAGGTACCATACAAGCTACTGAAATAATTTTGATTGGTCTCAAGCGCTTAAATGAGACCCAACAGACTAACACTCAATGTCACATTGAGTTTATGCCCCTTTCTAATATCACTGCTATGCCTAAAACTTATTAGTTCCGAAAAACGTATTATAAGATTAGTAATGAGCTAACCTGAGGGACCACCTTTCGCGCTGTTTCATGTGTTTGCTTTGTGCTTTTTGCTTTGTGCTCCCATAATCTTTATTATTAATATTTTGTTCAATAAATAGTTATTCAAAGAAAATTTTCGAAAAATTGGTGACGTGGCTATCCCCCGAACCGACGCTATTTGAGCTAAAGCTGAAATGAAGCACAAGACTGCAGCCAAAAATCTTTATTCGTGAACAGCCAAATAACAAACAAATATATTGGAAAACGAGATAGTATTGACCGCTAACTAATACTCCTGGTCGTTCACTCTGATTTTCTTGGCGGCAGGATCATGATAAGGCAAAGTTACACTGCGTATGACTGAACCACAACTAGGAATCATTGTTTTAGCTGTTTCTGAAGGGACTGAAAGCAGATGCATTGTTAAACTAGGTTACTAAGGGCCAAACAAACCATTCTCATGCTGCGCAGCCATCATAGCACAGTTGTATTGGATCGCATTAGTGTTGAGAGACAGGCTTTGGCCGAGTTCAGCAGCTGAAAAGACAATAATTAGACTGTGAGGATACATAATGAAACGAAGAAAAATATAGTCCCGAAATACCAATAAAAATTAAAACGCGCACCAAATTGTTGTCTTCTACCAAACAGCTTACCGCATGTTTCCACCGTTGACACTTCATTTTCTCCTGCTTGATGATCCTTTGTATTTTCAGCCACACAATCCTCGTCCTGTTCCAGCCATATTGAAATTCTAAGATGGCGAGCACAATTTCAGACGGTTGAGATCAATATGTCCTTTTGGAAAGTAGTCCAAAAACGACTTCGGGTCAGAAAAAACTGTAAAAGTTCACATAAAGTATAATAAGTGTTCTAAAAATCAGCTTACATCCACCAAATTCTTTCACCTTATTGTGCACTTCTTCGATCATTTTGTAGTTAATTTCCAGCGAGGAGAGATGCAGAGGAAAGCCAAGTTTGACGCATCCTGCAAGAAGATCTGATACCTGGTCGACGTGAACGATCTTATGCTGGCCAATCATCACCTGTAAAGAAAATGACCAGATTCAATTACGCAGCAAATAAATATACAATTTTTTACCGTTGAGTAGAAAAAGAAGGCGTGAATCAAATAAATTTCGTAGTCTCCGAGAGGTTCTAGCATCTTTACCATCATTTCGACGTGCGGATCGGAAAGCTAGAATTATGAAGTAATCGCGACACCTTAAGGAAAAATAGAAAAAGTCACACAAACCTTTTGCAATGCTCCTTTTAACTCTAGTTCAAAATCACTCAAGCAATATCGGTCGGGAATGACGACGGCGCTTCAGACATAATGGGAAAGCTTTGTACTGCTGTTTGCGGATGGTCCTCATACGCTTCTTAGGTATACTTGCTATTTGCCTAAATTTTTTTTATAAAACGTTATTCATGCATATTTAATAAAATACCCGATGACAGTGACTTCCTGAGATTGGGATACGTTAAACTTCTTGCACATCCATATTCTCCGCCGATTCAGGAACCACCACCTCTTCAGACGGCAGTTCAGATGGATCCAGAATCATTTCCTAAGTAAAAACAGATTAGTGACATGATAGAAAGTTTGAAGAAACCTCAGGCCGCTAATAAAGAATTGCTGTGCCTTCATAGTAAGATATATTTCTCTTCGAATAATTGATTATCACTCAAGGGCACACGGCTGCTATCACCGACGTTCTGATTGCCCGACCTACAGCTGAAGAATTCGCGGTGTGCCAAAAGTCTGCCGAGCTGCTTCCAATAATCCACTGGTGTGCTTGCCACTGCCATAGAGCTTCTTTTCTGTAGGAGACTTAGCCGATGGGCATTCAATTCTGATTGCTGAAAAAAAACTCTGGATATCAAACAAAGAGATAAAAACGGAAAGTTACCGATCCAACTAAAAACTTGATCGCTTGTTCGAGTTCTGGTTTTTTGAAGTATACACGGACCAAACTTCAAGCAACAGACGGACTTCAGAGGTGACATTGACCTAGAAAAAAATTGGGCTATATTTGAGACCGAAAAAAAAACTACCCAACTTGTTGAGAACATCGGCGACGCGGCATACTTTGCCCTACTTGATCCATTTAAACAGTTTGGAGCGGAAAATCTAAAACTTTATAAAAATTTCTTCCAATGACCCGTCAATCAAACGTAAAAGAAATGGTCAGGAAAGCAAATGGAAAAACATCATTAAAAAAATATCTCTAATCTCTGATGTGCGTATAAAAATGAATTTTACCAACATGAGAGAAAATTTTCCATATAACACGCCTCGAAACAAAATTTTTGAACATCGAGGCTGAGCCTTTTTGTCCGGGCACTTTGGCTGTGGAATTTAGCCCCGAAACCGGGAAAATATGCCATTTACCCCCAATTGGTAAATATCCTTGTTCAAAAAAGGGGTGCCAAAAAAGGGGTAATTAATCAAACGTTTGCTATTTCTAAAACCTTAAGATGGATTGCTTTTGAGCTTATTTTGTCTGTACAGTCAAGTCTCGATAACCCGGCACCCCTTTTTTGAACAGGGGTGCCGGATTATCGAGACCCGCGGGTCTTTACGGCAAAAATTTCGCTATTCAAAAAACGACCGGCAAAATCGGAATCCTTGCAATATTTCGGACCAGAATGGCGAATCATATTTGGCAAAAGAATTTGCAAATCGAGGTAAAAAAAGTGTCGGACCAAGGCGGGAACGAACTTTAGGGGTGCCGGTTTATCGAGACTCGACTGTATTTAATTGGTTAGATAGATGTCGGCTGTACGAACTTTCGTAACAGGACAATTTCGTAACAGCGAATTTTCGTAACAAACTTTTTCGTAACAGCTTATTCCAGGATCTGGCAACGGTGGTAAATACTCGGCAAGGCGGATCCAAGCGTCATCGCAAGGTATTTGACTTCTCATTTTTCTTCACCACTGGTCCTGATGTTTATCTTCTAGATTCTGCGCGACAACATTCGGGGATCAAGAAGCCTGCTATCCATCATCTGGCCCGTCGAGGGAGAGTCAAGCGCATCTCTGGCCTATATATGAAGAAACTCGCAGCGTGCTGAAGACTTCCTCGAGCACGTGATTCTCGATGTCATGACCTACACCGAGCACGCCAAGCGCAAGACAGTATGCTTATTTGCCTTATTTATTAATCTCTTTCGAATACAACCAGGATGCTCTGAAGTTTTGCAGTCCCACTCGCCAGAACCTAAGGGTCCTAGGCATTTCTTGACCTAAAAGATCTTTTTTTTTCAGTTTTCACTTATTTTTAACGTTGTCTTGTCCGCCATAATTGCCATAACCCCTAGAGTTTTGGCAATATTCAAAGGTTCTGTTGCTAATTACAACGGTTACTTCTGCATATTACTCGCTCAAAGTTTCTCATCTCATTGGTTTATCGTCTCTACTTTAGGTCACCGCCAGGGATGTGGTCTATGCTCTGAAGCGCCAAGGCAGAACTCTCTATGGCTTTGGTGGGTGAATCGCTGCTGCAATCCAGAATTTCTCCTAACTCTCTATTGTTTACGTTATGACCCTTTCGTTATTGTTACTCCAAACACTCTCTAGTGCTTTCTTGATTTCAAATAAAGAATTCCGTTTGATTAAGTATGGTAAATAGTGTGGTGAAAAGTCGAAGTTGCATCAGAATATCTGATGAGGGAGGTTAGTTGTTGCACGTGTTTGACGGAATCCTCTCGTAGTTATCTTCAGGTTTTCCATAAGTTTTCGTACTTGGCTATTTAGACCAGGACATTATGATTTTCGGTTATGGTATGGTTGGTGTATGACTGAAATAAATTTCCATTGATATTTTCCGACCAAGTGGGTCTCCTCTTGTTTACTTTGGTGTGCAAGCCAAAAAAATTCACAGTGATCAAAACCACCCAAATCTCAGATATGTTATTTTATTCATAGAGTTATTTAACATATCCAAGATTCAGATAGCTTTTAGAGCAGGAGAAATTTTCACGTACTGGACACCCACATAAGCGAAGACAATATCTGAAAGATTTTAGACATTGAAGGCGA
>SADC01001023.1:0-19399 GCA_004194705.1 Ditylenchus dipsaci
TTCGACAAACCGATATATGTCGGATTTAGTATACTCGATTTTGAGTAAATTTTGATGTACGAGTTTCATTATGACGCTATGTTACCGAAATATCGAAAAAATATCACTTTATGCTATCAGGATACCGATAGTGATTTACGATATAAAAACGGATGATTTTTATCAGGATATTGTCGAAATCAAAGATTGGTTCGACTTTAGCGATTATCCTAAAAATCATCCGTTTATACGACATTTCGAACAAAAAAGTTATCGCAAATTTAAAGACGAACTTAACGGTAAAATAATGACCGAAATAGTCGCGTTAAAACCAAAGCAATACGCTTTCCGGTCGAAAACGGCGAAGAAACAAAAAAATCGAAAGGTGTGAAAAAACGCGTGTAAAAACGCTAACCGTTGACGACTATAAACGGTGTATTTTAGAAAATAAAACATTTCGAAAAAGAACAATTTTTAATTCGAAAGTCGACCAATGAAAATCGTCATCGATTTTTATATACGATTCGACAAAATAAAGTCGCTTTGAGCGATGAAAATAAAACAGAATTTAAAAGATTTATTTTAAAAATAATATAAGCACTTTAGCTTATAATCATAACAGTATAAAAATTAAAAATTTAAAAGATTTACAAATAGTACGATTAGATCATTTTTTTACGGTTATATAAAAAATTTAGCTTAAAAGGCGAAAAACCTAGTAAAACTATAAAATTTATTATTTTAAATAAAATGGCCGACAATTTGATACCAAACTCGATTTTATGTCGTGTACTGAATTTCTTGTCGAGACCAATATACAAATATTTTGCGTCTAATTTCAATATAATATTTATATACTGATATTATTATTTTTTTAATTGAATCGAATTGAAAAATGGGTGGATTATTGTCCTGACTATTTTTAAAAAATTTGCTTAAAATTTGGTATAAATTTGAATTTTTGTTGTCAAATTTTAAATTTTGCCACTTTTTATTAAAAAAGGGCTCAAAAAACAGTCAAATTTCATATTGGAAATCAGGGTGAATTTCTTTCCTGTGAAATTTTGAAATGGGTGGTGTCTAAAATTGGTATAATTAGCGTTTTTTGCCTCCAAATTTGCAAATTTCCCGCTTCTTATGTCGAAAAAGCCCTTAAAAAAGGGGGTTTTAATTTGGGGAAAGGGTGGAATGGTGTCCTAGAAATAGCCTTTCTATACTACTCCCTCTAATAAGGGGTGGGGACCCTACGGACCTTGTATCTCAGCCTAGAGCGAACATTTCGCAAATCTGTTTTTTGCGTTTTCTTAGTTGCCGCGAGTCTACCTGATTCCACTTTTCAAATTTTGGTTGAGCACCCGAAAATATCAAAATCGAAATATTTTTTTTTCTGATTTTTTAAGGGTTGAAAAATAACTCTCCATGGGGACTTAATACAGTAAATACGGTATTTGTGCGGCCGAAAAAGTCGGCGCCGGCCGCACTACCGGGCGCCGGTCTCTCAAAAAAGTGGCGCCGGGGTCTTTTTTTTTAAATATCAGCGCCGGGCGCCATGGCGGAAAAAGGGCGCCGTATCGAAAAATGCGAAAAAAATTGGCGCCGGGTGCCGAGTAACTTACATAGAGATAGTATCTATGCAATGTTACATTTATTTTAATTTTTCATTACAATTTCATCGCTATTTCAACTAATAATATGGGATTTGTATCAGTCATAAAGCTGTATGAGTCATAAAAGGTGGAAAAGCTGAAAGGATCAGTACAAAACACAGTTTAGAAACAACTAAAAGAGGCTATTTCTATAATAAGAAAAGATATAAAAAAGCACTGAAAGAAGAGGCGCATGGCGCCAACGCCCGACCACACACTTTTCAAAAATGGCGCCGAGCGGCGGCGCCAGCGTCGGCGCCCCAATTTTCCTAAAAATTTCCGGGCGCACACCGGCGCTCGTCCAAGTATGCTACTGGATGCACATCCAATTTCACCCTTTTTATTTAAAAACTTTGCCTTGGTCTTCCTTGTGAATTCTGGTCAAAATTTGTTTTACTTTCCAACTTCAGAGGTCCATATAGGCTGAGCTGTGTTCGATATTATTTTGTGGAAATTCAAATTTTATTGTCAGATGAGGACTTGGATTGCTCAGCGTGAAACCCGCTTTTGTCAGAAGCCACTGAAAGTTATAATCTGGTTCAAGATAGTTGAATGCTGGTCTGAATTGGTTTGAAGTGATTCAGGATGGTTCTGAATGGTCGTAGCTTAGATTCTGCGCGATTGAAACAATCTTAGTGGTATTCTGGTTTTAAAACAATCTAATCCGGATTCTGAAAGATTGAGCCGATCAATATGGCATTCTGTTTTCAACTTTCAGCACTCTGGGCACTTGGCCACTCTGGTTTGGGATTCTGAGCAATCCAAGTTTTTGTCTCACCATGAAATTTTAATTTTCGCAAAATTTCAAAATCTACGCGCAAAAAATTTTCTGCCGTGCGAAAAAGGAGTATTCTATTAGCGAAAAAATATTATCCATTCAAATAACGGGTGATCCAAAAGTTCTGTTACAAACTTTGAGACCAATTATTTATTGTGTTATCTTATCGTTTTGATAAGATTTTGATACCATCTTGTAGCCTGAATCTCTTCTTTCAAATGGCATATTGCTTTTAGCTTGACTATTTTGGATAAGTCACCATTTGGCTCCAAACACTTGCCTGGTCATTTTGAGAAGGTTACCAACGTTTTCATCACTTTAACTGGTCAAATGTTTTGTTGAATTTTAAGCGTCACTACAAAATTTTGACACCATGTTGTAGCGCAGCTCAATAGCTACAAACCCCATATTACAGAATAATTTTTGAAGATTTGAGTGTTGAGATATGGCATTTTGGAAAAAATCAATTTCTTGAAAAAATGACCAAAATCCGAAAAATTGGCAAAAACTTTCATTTTGGTCATTTTTTCAAGAAATTGATTTTTTCCAAAATGCCATATCTCAACACTCAAATCTTCAAAAAGCATTCTGTAATATGGGTTTTGTAGCTATTGAGCTGCGCTACAACATGGTGACAAAATTTTGTAGTGACGCTTAAAATTCAACAAAACATTTGACCAGTTAAAGTGATGAAAACGTTGGTAACCTTCTCAAAATGACCAGGCAAGTGTTTGGAGCCAAATGGTGACTTATCCAAAATAGTCAAGCTAAAAGCAATATGCCATTTGAAAGAAGAGATTCAGGGCTACAAGATGGTATCAAAATCTTATCAAAACGATAAGATAACACAATAAATAATTGGTCTCAAAGTTTGTAACAGAACTTTTGGACCACCCGTTATATCTTATTTTCCTTTGTTTCAGTGTAACAATTCATAAATATTATACTTCATAAAAAAATCCACTGTTAATATCATTATTGATAATTTTTTGTAAAATTTTCAGCAAACAATTATAGGCGCTGTGGTTAGTACCGGCGCTGATGCCATTTTTCAAAAGAGTTCGACGCCGGAACAGCACAGAACACTATCAAAAACTTATCTATATTGATTAGAAATTTTCGAGCATGACCGGCTCAACCAAAACAATACATTGACCGGGACTTTACAAACCCAATTCTCAGCACCAATTGCAAAAATGTCCTTGAAAAGCCAACAAAATCACAACATAAATCTAAAACGTCAATTGTTTACCCACAGACAAACAAAACATTTCTAATACTTTATAGGAAATTGACTAATACAATTTTTATCCGAAATAAAAAAGTGTTTTGATCACTCACCCTGTATATTTTTATTTGTTTAAAAAAATACGGTTTTAATAATAAAACTCGCATTATTCAATAGGATATGAACATTATTGGTTATTTTTGCCATTCAATCGTGTCGCGTGTATGACAGCGTGTAAAGGGAACACAATCTCCGAGATGTCTATTTCTTCTAAGAAATCCAGGCTTGCAAATACATTGGCAAACACGACTTCTAGTGCATTCAGTACGTGAAATTAGCTGTCGGGATGTCTCACAGTATCTTTCACCACAATGATCACATTCATAGGTTTGATTTTCGGGACATCTTGAAGCTAAAAATTTATTGTTATATATTTTTTGTATATTTTTGATAAATTTAAAACTTGTTTTTTATTCTAGTTTTTAAGTAAGAAGTTGGCTATTAAAAAGCAAAAAATCTACTTTCGACAACCTACTTTCTGCCTCTTTTTACAGCTTTTTAACTTGTTTAAAAGGTCTAATTGGAGCTTTATGCCATGATTTGGTATACAGTCAAACCTCGATCAAACGAATTCCACAACAAGTTAGTTTTCACCAAGAGTTTGATCTGATTTTGAAAGCGCTTTGTCAATACTGTTTTCAAAGTCTGGTCGCAAACAACGCAAGGCTTCCGATTTTGCCGATCGTTTTTCAAAAACGCGAACATTTTGCTTTTAAAAAAGCAAAACCTTGATTTAACGTCCCTCTAATTTTCAAAAGGGAGGTCGTTAAGTCGAGGTTCAGCCTATTCAAAAGCAAAAACTTCAGGTTTTTGATAAACGATCAGCGAAATCGGAATCCTTGCGATATTTGCGACCAGACTGTTGAAACAGAACTACCGTATTTCCTCTAATAACTCACCCTGCTCTAATAACTCACCCCCCCCCCCCCGGCTAGGGGAGATTTGCCAAAAACGAAATTTGCCAAATGTACGTTTGCCAAAACGAAATTTGCCAAAAACGAAATTTGCCAAACGAAATTTGCCAAAACGAGATTTGCCAAAACGAAATTTGCCAAAACGAAATTTGCCAAAACGAAATTTGCCAAAACGAAATTTGCCAAAACGAGATTTGCCAAAACGAAATTTGCCAAAACGAAATTTGCCAAAAAGAAATTTGCCAAAACGAGATTTGCCAAAAGACAAACAGGGGGACCAAGGCAGTTTTTTTACGTTTTTTTTCGAAATTTTTAGATTGTGTCCAAACCACCCCAGACCGACCAAAACCACCCCGAACCACTCATAACACCCAAAACCTCCTAAAAATGTTAGTTCTTTCTAACTACTGCTTGGGTGGCGGTAAATTGATCCAAAAATTTGGAACAATCATGATGCCGCAAGTGCTGGACGAGCAACAACTACAAGCAGTCTAGAGGCATGAATAGACGCACAACGAAAGCAGCAGAGAAGTACCCCAAAAAATCATTCTGGTAACTTCTTTATCACTTCAAGGTCGAGCTAGGTATCCCAAAATATTGTTTATTCTATTGTCGAGTTTCAAAATGTAACACTAAATTTAGGACAAGTGTCTTATCAGCAGGCAATTCGGCTTTCACAAGGTGTCGGTCTTGTTGGAACAAGTACTGCTACTCAGCGTAAGAAGATTGAGGGAATCAAAGAAGCTTTGCGGGCATTCAATTCAGAGGAAATCAGCAACAGCTTCGATCGAGTTGCAAATTCAATCGATCAAATTCAACTTGACGATCTCGCTTTTGATGAAGTCTAATTTGAAGATGTCCAAATCATTCTGAGATGTGTTGTGCTTGTTGTTTGCTCGATGTGTTAAATAAATTTTCTTGAAGATTTGTTTGGAGTGTTCATTGTAAGGAATTGAGGAGTAAGGTCTTTAAAAAAATGGTCATCTGAAAAAATGACTAGCTGCTTGCACGGTTAATTTAAATTTCCAACTTCAGTTAAGATTCAGTTAAGTGGACAACAAAACTTCATTTTACCACTGTCAAACCATCTTCAGCTTGTCCGAATTAGTCCAGAAAACAAGTTTTGGAACATGAAAAACGTAAAAATTTTTTGATCCAAGTGAACGACCACTTGGTTTTAATGGTCTAATATGCAACTCGGGTACTGCCAACTGAGTACTACAATCAAGATACCACTACCTAGAAAACGCATTTAACCAGCGCCCAAGTACCATTCCCTAAGCACTTCCACCTGAATACCGATACCCCGTCACTGCCTTGGTATAACCACCTGGATACCAATTTCTTGGTACTACCACCTCCATACACCTGGAGACCTTACTAGATACGAAACTACTCCAAAACTGGGGTTCCTGTAAGTCATATCATTTTTAATCTTTTCTATAATACAACCTCAGGTTTACTGGGTAATTCACGTATTAACTAAACCAAGTGATCGTCCACTTGGGTCAAAAATTTTTGGATCAATTTACCGCCACCCAAAGCAGTAGTTAGAAAGAACTAACATTTTTAGGAGGTTTGGGTGTTATGAGTGGTTCGGGTGGTTTTGGTCGGTCTGGGGTGGTTTGGACACAATCTAAAAATTTCGAAAAAAAACGTAAAAAACTGCCTTGGTCCCCCCTGTTTGTCTTTTGGCAAATCTCGTTTTGGCAAATCTCGTTTTGGCAAATTTCGTTTTGGCAAATCTCGTTTTGGCAAATTTCGTTTTGGCAAATCTCGTTTTGGCAAATTTCGTTTTGGCAAATCTCGTTTTGGCAAATTTCGTTTTGGCAAATCTCGTTTTGGCAAATTTCGTTTTGGCAAATCTCGTTTTGGCAAATTTCGTTTTGGCAAATTTCGTTTTGGCAAATTTCGTTTTGGCAAATCTCGTTTTGGCAAATTTCGTTTTGGCAAATTTCGTTTTTGGCAAATTTCGTTTTTGGCAAATCTCCCCTAGCCACCCCCCCCCCCCCCCTCAACTTTGAGGGCCTATATCTCAACTCGGAACAAATATTTTGCAAAGCTTTTATTGCGTTTTCTTAATTACCACGAGCTCTACCGATTTCAGTTTTTAAATTTAATATTTTCGCCCAAAAATCGCGACATCGACCGTAAAATTTTCCAATTCACAGCGATCCAAAAAATAACTCACCCGGGTGAGTTATTAGAGAAAATACGGTAACAAAGTGGTTTAAAAATCAGCTTAAAAAAATGTCAGACACTAGTTGGGAATGAACTTGACGTGGATATCTTTAATCGAGGTTTGACTGTATTATGGAAAAATTTCTGGCTCCCATAAATCAGAAATTTGAAAAAATATCTTGAAGAGTAATTTATGGTACTTCGAAATTTATGTAGTTACCGTATGTTCTCTATTAAGGAACCCCTCTCTAATAATGAACCCCCTTGCGATTTTTTTTACTAGGATTTCAGAGTTAGGGCCATTTTTGATTTAAAATTTCAACATTTTCGAAGGGTTGAAAAATAATGGACCCGACGCGTTAATAGAGAAAATACGGTAACTCTATTTACCTGTCTGCGTTTTTTCTGTAAGTGTTGTAGATGGTTGGGTAGTGGTAGTTGTTGCAGTAGCTGTAGTAGTAGTTGTGGGATATGTAGTGGTAGCAGCTGTACTAGCAGAAGTAGTAGTTATCAGAAAAGTGTGACTGGTTTGACCTTAACATATACCGAAAATGCTTTATTTCAAGTTATTACAACTTTCACCTATACATGTGGTTTGACACTCAGCTAGACTTTGAAAATTGTTTGCATTGCCATTACAACCGCTGTAAAAGAAAAACTTGCAGGCATCTTCCTCTACATTGAAGTAGTAGCGGAGCTGATAGTTGTCACAGGGACCATGCACTTTTTGCAGAGAGCAAATAATACTTTTTTCACAGCTCACTACAATTCAAAATACAGTTAAAATCATGTAAGATCCATTATGATATTCTATTCAAAACTGCTAAAATGATGAAAAAACTAAATTTGGGCGACATCCCGCATATTTTACACTCAACCCTACGTTTAAAGGCACATCTAGGTATCTGACCTTCAGGACTAAAGAGGCTAAAAGCTAAAAGTGTTTAGAAGCTAAAAGTGTATAGTGGTATGTAGATGGGACACAGACATTTCACACCTAGGACCATAGGCGCACCCAGGATTTTCTGACAGGAGGAAGGGGGGAGGGGGTAGGGTGCTGAATAGGCAAAAAATCCTGACATGAGGCTAAAAAGGCAAAAAGCTAAATGAGGCTAAAAAAACTTTTAAAAGGCTAAAAAGTCCTAATGAAGGAGAGGGGGGGGGGCTATAGCCCGGCCAACCCCCTTGAGTCATAGTTGCACGCGAAAAAAAATGGGCGCCGGGCACACCACCGGGCGCCGGCATCTCAAAAAATTGGCGCCGGGCGCAGAACCGGTCGCCGGCGCCTTCAGCGCCGGCTCTTTTTTGGGCGCCGAGCGCAGCACCGGGCGCCGGCATCCTAAAAAATGGGCGCCGGGCGCAGAACCGGGCACCGAGCTTTAAATAAGTGAATTTTTTTATTTAACTTCTGCTTTAGATATTTTTAGTCCTCAATTAAATCTCGATTATAAATTAAAATGGCTCTGCTTTTTAAGAGAATATTTCCTGTTCTACTTTTGCGAGATGCTGATAACATTGTTGTTACACTGAATTACCTTTCAACTGCCGCTGTACTTGCGGGAATAGCTAAAATGTCATAAGCTAATTTAGTTAAAGTGCTGTATACTGTGTATTGTTCCGCCCAAAATTTTAGTATATCATTTTCTAATGGCAAACTTTCTTCTATTTCTTGAAAATAATTATTAATTTGCTGACTAGTTTCTGCTTCTTTTGATTGAGATACTTTTACAGTTACAAACCCAAATGGAGAGGGCTCGTCCTTTTTTCTAGGCACCGGGCGCCGAACCGGGCGCCGGGCTGTATTGAAATTAAGCACCGGGCGCCGAACCGGGTGCCGGGCTGTATTAAAATCGGCGCCGAGCGCCGGCGCCGGTGCCCTAATTTTTTCAAAAATTTCCGGGCGCACACCGGCGCCGGCGCCCGTGCAAGTATGCCTGAGTACGCTTACGCCTAAGAAACTTTACCACCCAGGACATTTTACCTCCGGGGACACTTTACCTGCTGAGACACTGCACCCCACCTGCATTTATGTGCATCAAATCGTTAGATAAAAAGTTGTGAAAATAGTTTGCTTTGTAATAGCGTCAGTTTTTTTCCGAAATAACCGATCCCCGAATTACCATGGCCGGTACGGCAGAGTAAACGACCCCCGGGGTGTCAAACACGTCGAAAGGCTAAATCGACGTTGGCGTTCTGTCATTAACCAATTTGAATGTGACCCTAATGTCTGCTGTTTTTTTCGAAACGACATATTAAAAAGTTTTCCGCCTGAGGTTGTAAACTTTTTTTATCCCAAATTAAAAATTTTTTATGATCTTTCGTCAATTTTTTTTATCAATCTGGTCTAAAAAATGGCAAGGATTCCGATTTTATAATTTATTTTCCAAATTAAGCTATGAAGCGGAGATATGAGGTCCATTAGCTTACTGAAACATGTCAATCATTTAAAAAACCACCAGGTTAAATTTAAAATCGACGGCTAATTGGAAAATTAAAGATACCATGATAAAGCTGAGGAAAAATGCTACATCATAGCTAGCCGGGATATTTTTTGAACACGAAATTTCAGAGAAAAATACATTTAAAGTTAGGGGTTTGACTCTGACAGATGTTTATCAAAACTTCTTTTTGTTCAAACTTTTTGAATTTCCAATTCAATTTGGTAAAGTTTTTTAATCATAGAGCGAGTCCTGGAAAATCCAGCGATGTAAAAATTTATTACATATGACACAGATGAGCATAGGTTACAAGCAAGAATACAATGTTGAGAAATATCGGCAAAAACCAAAAAATTTATCGTTTTTGAATTCTTTGTCTCGACAAGAAAAGTGTCGATTTTGCCTTTTGATGTGTTTGACACTTTTACCACTTAAGATCGACCTCTCAAGTCGAAAATGTCTAATGTCCGATGATTATCATTTCCTGAGGGAAATCGTAATTATCGGTCTTAACGGAGCTGTTAAATTAAGGTTTAACTATATGAAAACCATAATAGAATAACATTTACCTCTTGAGCTTTTGATCAGAATAAGAAATAATATCTGCATCAAGGTATAATTTAAATTTTCCATGCTGGTGCTACAAAAATGAAGTTGATTAAACGATTTTAAAATTAGTTAAGTATGCACAAACGCAATATAAGCATTTATAATAAAGGCGATAAACTATTGATAGAAGGATAAGTGGTTTTGATGTAATAATTTCTTCTTTTGAAGAAGATAGCCTAGATTTACTATTTGTATAGTACAGATGAGTACTGTTTGATGCGAAAATATATTATACGATTATGACAATAAGTATTTTTCAGGTTATGATGGCTAAGATTTCTAACGTACTACTTCTGCTTCTGATCAGGAATTGGCATAGTCGAGCAAATTGAATTCGTTATAGCCGATTTTGTGTAATTTTGGATAAGTTATCTCGGATTTTGATCATTTTTTGGCTGGTATCTTGTAGAGCATTTTATTTTAGGTAGGTGATATTGTAAGGGCATTCGTTTTCGAAAACGGGTCAATTCAACAAATCCATTCTGAAATTTCTCAAAATCTTGACTTTTTCTTACTATTAGGTTATTCTAAGTCATTTACTTTGACCATTATACACTGTAATAGCCCGTTGGAACCCTGAGATTGAGGTGTGATCGAGACTGAGTTTGAGAAAAAGCAAAAAGTTTTTCTTAAAAAATTCCTTTTTTAAAAAATTCTAACGAATGTCGGATACTTAGTCGACACGTGCTAATTTTGAAGCCAAATTCACTTATAACATTCGATTCACTTATAAAAATGTGATCAGAAAAGTTTAACGAGGTCATTGAAAATTCGTGATTTGGCCTTGGTTCCCCCTCATAATTTTGCTGTTAAAACCACAGGGGAATCAAGGCATAATTTTGCTCAATGATTTGAATTTTTAAAGAAATTTGGCATGCTTTGGTGTCAAGCTAAAAATAGATACTTTTAGAAAACAGCACAGAAGACTACGACAAACCCTACCAACTGTCATTTTACCTAATTTTTTACGCAAACTTTATTGAAACACTCAATGAAAATCAAAGTAATTTTGCAGTAATAGCTCTTCCTTAATTAATTCCATCACTTTCTCATTCTCCAAAATGCAGCTTTCCAGCTGCCAATCTTCTTTGTGCTCAATAATACGTTCAACGCCCTCTATCCTCATTTTCACATGTTTCAACATCTCCTTCTAATAACTTTTTGTGATTAAAATAATTAAAATTGAAAACGTCACCTCTTTGATAAATTTTTCTTTTTCCGAGAGCTTTGAAAAATCTTCGTACATCTCCAATCATGACATTATTGAATCATGACATTATCTTGGCTATCTGAGAAAGAAATTTGAGTGTGGGAAAATTCCTTACGTCAAAACTTTTACTTTCCATACTTCTCAACAATGCTAAACAAGCCAATCTTCGCTTATACGATTCCACTGCTAAGGCCCAGCTTTCATTGATTTGGACTTTCATTTCGTCTGTTAACTAAATTTATTAAACAATTGTAGAGCACTTTTGGCCCTATCCAATTAAAGACGCTTTTATAAGACGCCCGAAAGATCCTTTCGCGTAAAAGTTAGTTTCTCGCGAGTTTTGTTTCGCAAAAAAGAATAAACAAACGATTTTATGGGTGGGATAACATAACAGCAAAGCCAAAAAGTCAAAGGTCATTTTTTCAATTTCCCCATACCAAATTTTTTTGTCGCTTATTTTACTAATTTCTTGATTTTTCTGGTCTCATAGCTTTGGCTATATGATAATTTAGTTACAAGAAAATTCACTTATGTAACAGTTCGAATTTTTCTGGCTACGCCTATGCTAGTGGGATAATTAACTGTCCGAGAACTGTCCAAGCCATGGTCTCCCCGCTGTTTTTGTGAGACTTTTTCAGCTTATGCAATTGTTGGCTTTTAAACCGAAGGCTGAAAAAAAGAACAAAGGAGAGAAGATACCTAAGGCGAAAGCGAGAGATGACAGCATCAAACCAAGGGCTTAAAATTAATGCCAACAACGTCTGTTGAACGTCTGTTGGGATAGACTAAACATCTTTTTTACTTTTTTTATAATTTAGCTAAGTTTTTGAGTATGCCTAACATTCGCTGACCAACTCTTACCTAAACCTGAAAATTTGTTTTAAAAAAGAGGGGGGATTAGGCTTGTGAGAATGCTTGAGAAGATTAATTTCGGTTTTTTTGCTCATTATCCGAGAATATTCGAGCATATCCTCGACATCTGCTGACCATTAACTGTGGCCTTATAGTTAATGGAATAGTTAAACTGCAGGTTCTACATCAATATTTGAGTTTATATCGAGCTTATGCTCGTTTCACACCTTGAGAAAAAGCCACTATAAAAAAAAATTCACTATTTTTTAGACAGGGCCGAATTTTTCTAATTAACTCAGAAAACTCGGGTTTAAATGAAACGATTTTTAGAGCAAATACCTTGTCTATTCTTTGGTTCACGAAGTCGATTTCACTGAATAAGCGCGGTTCTCTTTCTGTAATTTTTTAAAACGAGCAACCAATTCCATCGATGCTTGCTTACTCTGAAAATTAAAGTTGTTAGAGAAATTTTCAGAGGTGGGCAAAGATAAGATTGATCTAAATAAGATCAGTTCAGATCGACATGACAAATATAGTAGAAAATTTTGTATTCAGGTCAAAATGTTGCGGGAATTCGAATTTTATAGCCTGAATATAATTAAGATCGCTAGGAATTCCTTCTTAGAAAGGCCAAAAGCCACTTAATATTGGTTTTGTGCGGTTTTTCACGATAGGGGGGGGAGATACTTGCAAGAAATTAAACATAAATAAATACATTACCTTGAAGTAACAACAAAAAAGCATAAAAACGTTTCAGAAATCTTCAAGGTGGATCCCAAAAAAAGTCAGCAGAAAAAGCTAGCAGTCACATTCATGAAAGAGATCTGAAATTTAGATTGATTCTGATTGTTCTGGATGGCATAATCTGAAGTCGCCTGAAGTATTAGCTGATGAGCTTCTAGGCAATACAAATATAGAGTGCAATTTGTAAGATTCGCTACTTTATTATTGGCAACCTGAGTGCCTTCAAATATTAACACAATCACCCCGAAATAAAAGTTTGTTGACAGAAAGTAAGTAAGAGACGTCTTTTTTGATCAAATATGGCCCCTTTCATGACTGCACATCCTCGGCTCATACTTTCCACATCGTTTTCCACCAAAAAGAAGCCGAGTGGCTGAAATTACAGGGTTTTTTTCACTAAACTGGTGCCTCAAGTAAGTGACTTACATCTATATCATCAAGGCTGCGGTGGAAAACAAGTTTATGGGTCAGAGATGCCGCACCTGTCATTTGCTCCAAGGCTTGCAATCTGGTACAGGCTATTTTGGCTGGATGGGCTACCATGAAATCAGTTAACAGAATGACCACGCCCAATGGCTCATTGCCGAAGTGAAAATCTAGAGATATTTTTGATAAAAAGATTCGGTGCTTTTGGAATATAAAATGTTTATATATATTATAAAATGTCAAAATGTTACTGGGATAAAAAATACACGCCCCGACATCCTCTCAATCATTAAGACTGAGGCTCAGGGCGTGGCAATTGCTAATATCAACTTTTTCAAAAACAAAAATCCAAAAATGCTGGTTTCAGGTGGGGGGAGGTAGTATATTCCAATAGATTTTTGAGGACGTGATAGGCTTGTATATCCCAGTAGCGTCAAAGTTCAAATCAAAACCTTTAAAATATACACACCTTTTAAATCAACAGTATGCCTGATCCTGCACCACATCTTGTTTGGTTTTAGCTTGTCAGATTCGCCTATAAAATGTAGAGGATCCACTGGATGAATTTCGAAAAGCAGGTTCATGGCGATATTTTCATAATTTCTGAAAACTTAATTTTCGTCACATGCTTGAGTGGAAAACCCACGAAAATTACTGAAAAAATTACCTTGATTGGTACTTAGTTTCTTTTATCAATTGCGTCAATGAAGAGTAATTTCGAGGGTTACTCACTTGGTTAGGAAATATGCTGTTAGAGTACAGCAACTCACTACTTGTTTCAACTAACTAAAACTGTCTATATTAAAATAAATTCATTCTATTAGATGAATTTAATTTCTTGGCTGTTTACCAAGGTATAAAATGGCTTTCAGTTTTCAGCTAAGACACAGAAATGAGGCTAGAAATAAGGATATTGATAAAATTAACATTTCTTGAAAGTGTGGATGAAAATCATCACTCTGAAGCCCCATACCTACGGCTCGCATCAGAGAGCCAACCAGAAATTTTTTACTATTAGTAAGAAATGTCGCCCGATATTTTTGACATCTTCGTTAACTGTATACGACAAAAACTGACGTATACAGTTGAATAAAATTGATAACTGTCGCGCGACATTTGTCATTTCTAGAGAAAGATGTCTGGTCGCCATCAGAGGATGACCAGTTATTTTTTAAACCGTGTATGCTATATTAATGCCCGGGGGAATAATATTTCAACCTTCTCAAGATCTGAAAATTTTGGGTCAATCTCGAAATTTTCGGTGTGAACCCAAAATCTGAAAGGTGGAATCGGTAGAGCTCGTGAGAGTTAAGAAAACGCAATAAACAGGTATTCAAAATGATTTTCCTGTGCTAACATATAGGTCCTCAAAAGTCGCGGGTGGAGGGGGGGCGTGTGTGTTGCTATTATTAGAGAGGCGGGAATATTATGAATATACGGTACATTTGTGAAAATGTTGCTTTTTGCAGTCAAAAAAATATGCATATTAATATTCTAACTCAGAGGTTGAAAAATCCTTTTTCATTGATACATAGCTTTAGATACATCGAATTACCACTGAACTCTTGCTGATCCTATACCGATGATTTTGCCGCTTTGTTGAGCTTCTAGTGCACAAAACCCAGGTTTATGCAAGTTTGGTTTAAAGAACACAGGTTCAGTCACATTACCTGAAAAGTATTTCAAATTTAGTTTATTCTTGAAGGTCTTTTTAAACCATAACTTTTTGTAAGTTCATGGGAATTTATATTTATAGAGCGAACAAGCTTCTGATTGTTTTTGTTTGGTATAATGGTGTTAAATACATAATTTTTGCCTGCTTTCTCTTGTTGTTTGGATTCTGGTTTTTATGTGGCCTTTGAAAGCTGGGCTGAGCAAAAATTACATTTATGGGTACTTTATTTATTCTATTTTTCGATTTATTCAAAAGCTACCCGCAGATGTGAAGTTGACACTCAGACTAGAAACAAGACATTCAGGGTATGCCTTTCTTAACACTAAAAACATCTGAGCCACCGTCTGTCCGCCATATAGTCTAGATCTGAGATAAGCACCACCAAAATGAACAGGATTAGAACTAGACAAAAAAATGTAAGCTGAAATCGCAAGACTGAGCCAAACCGGTAAATCGCTTGATTGGCACTGACTTCAAGATGATAAAAATTTTGCATGGAGTCGAGAAATGTAGTACCTACTGGTGATACCATGGCATTGACAATACACTCGATCAAATAATTATTTACATTTTTTATAAGAATATGGGAATATAGTGAATTTTTTAAAAGACTACATAATTTGTAGCTGTACAGACAAAGAAACTGCACGATTTCTAACGTGTAAAACCCTCTAATTTGTATTTGCTTTTAGCATTTTTCAATGTTTTATGTAATCGAACATTCACCATGAGCATTCAACAGCAATTTGCTTGAGCTGTTTAAAAATTGTGTTAGGCTGTCATATAATCTTTATTGAAAAACATCATATTGGAACAGCAATAATAAAAATATGAACTTAATAAGAAATAAGTACGTGGAAACTTTTGTAGGCATAAAAATTTCATTTAGAAAAGCTTTACTTTTTCATCAGTATCCAAAAAAATATAAAACTTAGCACAGAAGTTTTGATCAAACTCAGCGTGAATACAAGCTGTCCCACATATGTAGACACATCTCTGCCTGATATCTTAAAATTAAAAAATATAAGGTTTGGTTGGACACCTGTTTCACAACACGGTAAGTAAATTCTGCTGTTAAAGTTACTGCTCTTTCATTTTCGCTACGGCACTTCCTGACATTTTTCATGCAAAAATAGACTGTCATACGTTGAAACGGACCCAAATATGTTTTTGCCGAAAAAACATAAGAAATGCGGCAAGCATAGATTTATTACTTTATTAACATTCTGTTTGACATTTTCATTTTCAACATTTCTCAACTTTTCAATATTCTTCACGATACTTTTTTTACTCCACTTTCATTATGCACAAATTTGTTAAAATGAGCTGTTACGAAAATATGGCTGCAAAAACGACATTTAAGACAGGTCTAGTTGTCACTATGGAGAGGGGCAATATCAGAAAAAATGAAGTACCTTATTTTTTCTGAAAGAGCCCCATCCGGGCGACGGTGAATTCATCCAAGGTGAATTCATCCAAGGTGAATTCATCCAAAGGTGAATTCATCCAAAGGTGAATTCATCCAAAGGTGAATTCATCCAAACGGTGAATTCATCCCAATTTTTTGTCTTGACACGTTTCCTTTAATATTTTTCGTTCCGCCTATTCTATTGACATTACAACCAACCAATTTATACAATTCTAACATTTTTTTTATACAATTTTTCATAAGAGTGCAGGTATGGTAGCTATGGCCCAACCACCATGATAGACCAAGATCCACGAAAATGCACCGAACCACCAAAAATGGCCCTTGAACCATGTGAATAACTTGTACCGTTAGGATGGACGACGAAGCACCAGGATGGACCCTACACCACGTGGTACACCCGAACCATCCGTATTTGGACCCAAACCGTAAACACTTAACGAAAAGCGACAATGCAGCTGCGACACCAACAGGGAGTATCCAGGAGAGGATACCGAGATGGGGCTACGAAGAAGTGGTACCCAGATGTGAACATACATTTATCCAGTGTGACCAAACCAAACCAAGTGGTCGTCCACTTGGATCGAAAATTCTTTTTTTACGTTTTTGGGTTCCAAAACAACTTATCTGCACTAATTTCACTATGCTGAAGATGGTTTGACAGTGGTAAAATCACGTTTTATCGATAAATTTTTTGAGTTTTTCCTAACTATTGATTTTTATAAATCAATCGTTGGCAATAACTCAAAAATTTCTTGATAAAAACGTGATTTTACACTGTCAAACCATCTTCAGCATAGTGAAATTAGTGCAGAAAAACTGCTTTGGAACTCGAAAACGTTAAAAAAAATTTTGATCCAAGTGGCGATCACTTAGTTTGGTCACTACGGATGGAGTCCTGAGCGATTTCTAAGGGGTGATGTAGAGGTTGCTAGTTCGAACCAACTCGGGCGCATACCTTATTTTTGCCAGTTACCCCAGTTAAAAAAACTATGTTCAAATCTTAAATTTTTTAGTGTATTCAAGCATAACCACGTCCTAGTGAGAAATTGAAAGGTTGTCGGCGAATTTACCTGTCGGCGAATTCGTATCGAGCGAATTTACTGTCAGCGAATTTACCGTTTCCGGTTAAGGCACATGTGGCACCCAAAGTTCTAGCACCGGCTTTTGGCCGGAGCGCCTTTCTAGTGAATAAATTAAAGAGCATACCCGTGCATTTCAAAAAAGTTAAGGCCTGGACCAGCAATTTTTTTTGAAATCACCCCATTTTTCTCTCGTTTTGCGATAAATCTAATATTGATGACCTTATAATAGTTACAAAACTAGAAAGAAAACTTTAAAAATGTGGATAAAAACGCATGTAAAACTTGATCTAGAAAGAAACATAGTGCTGGTCGCGCCTTTTCTCCGTGTCGGGCACGGCTATGCCCTTTAAAGAGATCATAAAAAACACGAACAACGCAACAAACAATGCAACAACACAAAACACTGACAGAAAACAGAATTTCATACCGTATTTAAAAAGAAATCGTGTCGGGACAAAAATTGGATGAATTCACCGTTGGATGAATTCACCTTTGGATGAATTCACCTTTGGATGAATTCACCTGGATGAATTCACCTTGGATGAATTCACCTTGGATGAATTCACCTAGAGCCGCCCCATCCGCTTTGTTTTTTGACTAAGATCTCAAAGTCAGTGCCATTCTTAATTAACAATTTTAAGATTTCCGGGCATCTGAAAAATAAAAACCCCTGGGGCCTGGAGGAAAAACGGTAAATCCGCCTCCTCACGATTGAACTTTTCATAGTATACCTACGGTAAGTAAACATAGTACAGTAAACATAGTTAAAGTAAAATTTTGTATAATTTTTACATTACATAGCTATAGTTAACATCTGTATAGATATTTAACATTATAGTTAATTATTGTATAGTTTATTTTTGTATAGCTTATTTTTGTACACTTAGTTTTTGTACAGTTATTAAAAATGTAATTTGGTACACAATTGACTTGTAAAATCGAGTATCCGCGAGTCTTTTGGGCAAAGCTTTTTTAATTCTTAAAAACGGTCGGCAAAATAAGAATCCTTGCGATATTTTCGTTTAAACGACCGAAGACAATGGCAAAAAGTTTAAAAATTGGGGTAAAAAAAGTGTGGGACCCGAGGTGGGAACGAACTTGAAGGCGTGACACTAAATTGAGGTTGACCATAGAGGTTGACTGTACCCTATTCCCTCTGATAGAGCCCTTTGTTCTTTGAATAGGATCTTAAAATTAGGGCCATTCTTGGTTTACAATTTAAGATTTTCGGGCATTCAATAAATAAAGCTCTTGAGAGCTCTATTAGAGGAAATACGGTAAATGCCTCCTTACAGTTAAACTTTTGATAGTATGCCTACGTACATATTCAGGCTGTACGAACTTTCGTAACAAGACAATTTCGTAAGAGCGAAGTTTCGTAAGAAACATTTTCGTAGAAACTTTTTCGTAAAACAGCGAATTTTCGTAACGAATTTCTTTCGTAAGAGGAAATAATCGAATTTTTTTTCACTTTTAATCAACTTTTCTAATTCAGGATTTCATCTGATTCATTTGTTTGGCCTTTCTGTCACTGTTTGACACTTCGAACAGTTAATTATATGACTATTAACTGTATGAGCACAAAAAGTTGGTAAGCACGTCATATGACTGAAAATTTTTGATAATTAGTTGACCCCCGTATTTTTCATCCATTAGGAGACCAGCAGAAAACCCCAAAAGCACGGTGAAAACCTCCGAGTAGAATTCATATATTATATACTACACATAGCTATTTCTCACCAGTGGCATGTATGGTGCAGTAGGTAAGTTGATGGGATGAATTTTTTTCACCAGTGGTTCGATTCCACCCTCTGACTGTTTGATTTTTTTTCTTAACTATTTTTGGTCAAAATATCACAGAAGCTATAAGAAACATCAAAGGAGGATCAAAAAGCAAAAAAAAGCAGCTTAACATATCACTAATGTTACTGAAAGCCGCGTTACGAAAAACCTTGTTACGAAAAATTCGCTGTTACGAAAAAGTTTCTTACGAAAATTCGCTCTTAACGAAAAAGTTTCTTACGAATTTTCGCTCCTACGAAAAAAATTTCTTACGAAAATTCGCTCTTACGAAATTGTCTTGTTACGAAAGTTCGTACAGCCCATATTCACAGTAAAATGTAGAGTGAAGTTTTCTATATTTTT
>SADC01001024.1:0-36488 GCA_004194705.1 Ditylenchus dipsaci
GGCAGTCTGGAGAGATTCCCATGCACTTGAGGTGCGCACCAAAAACCAGCAGAAACCTCTTCGTAGACGGAGTGGGAGCGCGAACTGGAGGAGCGAATCGAAACCATATGGAGGGAATCCCCGGTGTGCACCATCTGCGGACATCACAGGAGAATCAGCCATGCTGGAGCCGTCGCTGAGATCTGGAATACAATAGGTGCCTCTACAGAGGACACCTTAGAATCGGAGTATTTAATTGAGCCGAGGATGAACCTTTGGGCATAAACTCTATATCTGGAGCAAAGGTCGGATTCTCCAAGTCATCCCTCAACAGTATTTGGATTTCCTTAACTGGAGTAGACTGGATATGAGGACTATTTAAAAGAGATTGCAACTGGGCATTAGCCTCTATTAAATCTGGACCTTTCAAAATAGAAACAGCGTACTGAAGACTCTGAATCAAGCTGGAGAAAAGCGTCTTATGATCAGAGTAGACTCAACTGATCGCGCACTGGATTTAATAGCTGAAATATTACTAACCTTTGACATCATCAAATATGAGAGCAGCTAACTAACAAAACAATCCAAATATAATCTCTAGATCTATCGGGATTATTCGTAGTGTCGCCATGTCAAATAAATCTGGACGGGACAAATCGTATTTCGAATTTGCCTTAAACTGGATATTTTAAAGTTGCAATAGGTTTCGTTCGAAACCTATTGTCTTGACTGGAACGCCGTTCGTCAGAACGCAACAATCCTTACAATTGTCAAGGCTTTTATATCTGGTGGAGTGTCCTCCGTTGGAACTGGTAGTGCTAGTTGGGTGGTGTCGAGGGGCTTTCTACAACTACAACCATGGCTAAACTCAAACGCAACACTTGTTGGTTGGCTGACTTGTAGATTAGGTGGAATGATTTTCTTATGATCTTTTTGATTGCTTTATGGATATGCATTCACAACTGCATGCGGCATGCCGCTAAGAAAAGAGCCTACTTAAAGCAAAGAAATATCGACCTAGAAATAAGAATGCTCAATTTGCATGCAAAACATACATACTTACTGTGATTATTCAAAGTATTCTCATTGTGAACTATTTTAAACACTAGGGTCAAAAGGCGCCTATCGGCGCCTTTATCAGTTTTCACATACTAACAGTGGTTCATTTTATCAAAAGTACATGTGAAACTAATTAATTAATGCACAGCATCAGCGGAGAGCTATCTTGAAAGAGCGTAATACAGCTCAGATTCTGCACACTCAGTTCTTCCGATTAGAAAAACACAGCGTTGCTCGAGAAAAGTTGAAAAGAAACAAAATCAATTATTGGTACTTCTGCTGTTCACTTCCCATTACCAACCCCCCGCCCTCCAATTTTTTAAAAACCACCCAAAACCACCTCCTAAGCTATTTTTTGTGCTTAAAAAGATAAAAACATTTCCAAACACTTTCTCAATTAAATTATTGCATTTTGTTATCTTTTATCCAGTGAAATGAGTGAAAATAATTTGTTGTTGCGAAGTGTATTTTGTAGTTTGCTACAAAAAAATTGAAGAGTCACGGAAAGTTTTACAACGGCTCTAGTATATAGAGAGGGGGTGAACAGCGGAAGTAGCCAATTATTCAGGCCGAATACTATATAAAGATATAATACTATATCACCACCTGGGTAGGACCACCTCGCTACACCGACTGGGCACTAGCTCCTCGCCACCACCGACTGAGTACCACCAACTGGGGACCGCTACCTGGGTACACCCTCCCGGGTACCACTAACTGGATACCGCTATCTGGGCACACCTCGCCTGGGTACCACCACCTGGGTGCCACCACCTGGATACTCCCTACTGGGTGCACCAACTGGGATACCACCTACTAAGTAGCACCAACTGAGTGCCATCATTTGGGTACACTTTGCCTGGGTACCACCACCTGGGTGCCACCACTTGAGCACCCCTACCTGCGTACACCTGCCTGGCTACCACAACTGGGTAGCACCAACTGAGTACTACCGCCTGGGTAAGAGGTAGTGGTTTGCTTAGCCATCCTAGGGGCAAACGCTTTAATGATTTTGAACGTCTACTTTTACCAAAAGGTGTTTGCTACCACCCGCATTTGAACCTGTGACCTTAAAAACTTACCTATAGCAGATTTATTTCGCTATATTGACCAGCAATGCACCGTGTCGGAGTTCTGTACAATACCGCAAAAGATGCGCCTTGAAAAACTCTATCGGAATAACACATACAGGGTGGAAAGCGTTGAAAAACGCGATTAAAAAGCAAAAAATGCAAAAAAGCGTTACGGAGCTTCACCTCCATAATACTATATTTAGATATATAGGCCGAAATATGAATAAAAAAACAAAAATTGAAAAAAACAAAAAGAAATTGACAAAAACTTAAAAAATAAAAAGGGCACATTTTGTTTTGAAAAGGGCACATTTTTCGGATAATGTGCCCTAAAAAGGCACAAACGTACAAAGGGCAGATAAATTTAGACCAAAAAATATGTGCCCTGAAATGTGACCTTTAGGGCACATTTGTCGAACCCTGCCTACTACCCCAAAAGTCAGAAAAAGTTGAGATAGTTATGGTGTACCGTGTGATTAGCTGGCTTCTCATCCTGTTGTTTTTGTTTGTCACCCAAAGTGACATCTACATTCTCTTGCTTGAGGTGCTCTTTGTGTCTGCCCACCATCCAATCCAAGTCCACATCAGTGAAGTTGAAGGTCTGGAGTTGTTGATTGAGTTGGTCCACCTCTTCTCCCTTTTCGGTCAACTCCTTGTTGGCTTTTTGAAGCTGAAATCAAAATACCAATTATGGGGGTTAAAAAGAACACCACCCACCTGTTCTCTCAACTTGTTGACTTCGCCTGAAAGAGTGATGATGTTGAGTTGGTAGCCCTGCAGAGTGGACTGTATGTATTGCAGTTGGTAGTCGTTGGTCACAATCTCTTCAATGGAAGCTCTGGCTGCTTCTGCCAAAGCCAGCTTGGTTTGAAGTTGAGATGAGGTCTGATCGATCTGCAACATGACGGAGATCAGTAATTCAAGAAAAGCTCTTTTTGTTTGTAAAAAAAATTATTTTTCGTCAAGCCAAAGATTGGAAAAATTCAAATTGGGCCATTTTTGACAGTTTTTGTCGTTTTACCCGATTTTTTTTTTTAAAAAGCAGAAGAATTAAGGCATTTTTTTGAAATTTTTTTCTCCGAAAACTTTTTAGATTGTGTCCAGACTAGGGCTGTGAAAATGCTCGAGCAGATCGATTTCAAGCATATGCCTTTTTCGAGCATATTCGAGCATATGCTTGACATATTCTAACCGTTAACTGTGGCCCTACAGTTAACTGAATAGTTAAAATGCGTTCTATTTCGAGGGTTGACTGTAGGCCGTGCATACCGTATTTCCTCTAATAAGAGCCATGAGCGCTTATTTTTCAAACCCCCAAAAATCTGAAAATTTTGGGGTCGATCTCGAAAATTTTGAGTGCTCAATCGAAATCTGAAACGCGGAATAATTAGAGCTCGTGTGAGTTAAGAAAAGGTTAATCATTTTTTCTGTGGCAAATTTACCTTTTTTGTAGCAGAAATGTTTTTTTTGTAGCAAATTTTTTCTGTAGCTAATTTACTTTTTTTTGTGGCCAATTTACTTCTTTTTGTGGCAAATTTATTTTGTAGAAAATTTACTTTTTTTATGGAAAATTTACCGTATTCTCTCTATTAGTTCCACACTCTCTATTAAACCCACACCCCAGCTTTGAGGACCTGTATCTCAGCCCAGAGAAAAAATTTAACAAAGCTGTTTATTACATTTTCTTAATTCCCACGAACTCTTCTGATTCCACTTTTTAGATTTTGGTTGAGCACCCAAAAATCTCGAGATCGACCCAAATTTTTCCGATTTTCGGACGATTAAAAAATAATCCCACATGTGGAACTGATAGAGAGAATACGGTACTTTTTTTTGTGGCAAATTTACTTTTTCTGTAGCAAATTTACTCTTTTTGTAGCAAATCCGATTTTAGTCCGTAGCACATATACTTGGGCTAGTGTGCTTATTTATTTATTCTAAATTCTCAAAATTTGTATACTAAGTCTATGAAAGACTTTGACTTCATAAAAGACAGGTGAATTAATTGCTGGTAAAGCTGCTAGGCTTTAGGTCTAATCTAGCACACACACCTGGCACACTCTCGGCTGCTTCATTACTCAACATCCTCTAATGGATCAGTTATGAAATTGCGCAAGCTTACCGAATTTACCATCAATACAATGCATGATGATAATTCTTTCAACCATAGAGTAAGCGTACGCCAGTGGCCGCGTACGGCTTTTGTACAGGCCTGGAAAAAAGTGCGATCCCACGACATCCTTCTTGCAAGTCGTCGCTCTAACCATTTGAGCTATCGGGTCGCCCCAGGCCTGTTTCTTATTTCTCTGCTCTCTGCCTCCCTTAAACTCCCTTAAATTGAAAATCGGATTTGCTACAAAAAAGAGTAAATTTGCCACAGAAAAATGATTAACCTTAAGAAAACGCGAAAAACAGATTAGCGAAATATTTGCTCTGGGCTGAGACAGAGGTCATCAAAGTTGAAGTTGGAAGCTTATTAGAGTATGGGCGCTTATTAGAGGAAATACGGTATGCTCGAAATTCACCAATCTGAACACCATGTGCTCGTTTCACAACCCTAGTCCAAACTATTTCGAACTAATCCATTTGAATTGTCCCAATTTTGAAGGCCCGATTTGAAATGTCTTAGTCTAACCTAGTCGAAATCTAAGCTTTATTCATTAGCCTAGTAATTATGGCCTAAAGTAGGGTGGTTCTCAATTACTTCTTCGCACTCTAACTTTAGTCCATATGCTAATCTTTTTAATTCTGATACGGTTTTAATGAGGAAATTTTAGTTATTCGGGCATTAGAAACCATTTTTGCACACAAATGGGTACTTATCTGTAAATAAAAAATGTTGAAAAGTAAAAAAAAGCTAGTCTAACTGGCCAATCCCCTAAAATGCAATTCCAGTCACCTCGTTCGTCCTTCTGTCCACAAGTAGCTCTTTTTGTCGGACAGTTTCCATAGACTCCCTGAACGCCACTAAATGTTCCATGCTAATAGGCAATGGAGTATTTGCAATCTGTCGCTAAATCAAAACAATTACGTAATTCTCAGCACTACCCCTGAGACCACACACTCACCCTGAGCAAAGTATGCAAATTGGCTACCACATTGACTAGATGTTGCCTTTCCAGGCACCACTCCTTCCTTCGTTTGTGCAGCTGTTTTTCCAAATTGGACAACTGCTTCTCTGAGATCATCTGTTCCTGCACCGAGTCAAATTGTTCCCTAAGGGCTTGGAGGAATCTTCGCTCTATGTTGGCTGAAAAGTTGGTTGAGTGATAGGGGCGTTGAATGAAAAAGAAACTGACCTATCATGCTCTTCACTTCAGTCTCATTTTCCAGATCTGTGAGGAAGGCACTCAGCTCCTCAATCTGAGCCTTGTTCTTTTGGCACTCTCGCTGCCAAAAGTCATTCTGGCTTTCCAACACCTGGTTCAACTCCTCCAGTTGTCGGTTTTTGAGAAGCAGTTCGTCGGAAGCCCGGCCCTCGGACAAAAGGATAGAGCTTTGAGAAATGTTGAACTGGTAGGCTTGACTGCTCTAAAAACAAATTGATGGAACTTTAGGAAGCAAGCGGAGTATCTCTTGTTTATCTTCTCGCACATCTTCACCAGGCCAGTGCTCAGACAAATTTTTATCCGTAAAAATATTTTGGCACTATTTTCATATACACCCCTCCCCCAATAATTTTGTCATAGTCTTAGGACCGCTGGCTTAGCGTGAGGGCTTTTCAGGCCTGACGGCCCCTGTTTTAAAAGCAAGTTTTTGCCAAGGTAACTAACTACATAGATGCCCGCAAATGACTAGAAAGACACACATTTGGAAAACAAACGTTTTATTTTGTCTTGATATGCGCTTGCCTACCCTTAACCTAACAGTTTCCTGAGCAAAAAAATTGATTATACAGAGGCCCCTAGTTTTCTCCGGGCCAACAAAGACCAGCCCCTTAATTCAATGACGTACCTCATCCTCTGCAGACTGGTATCCAGCATCACTGCTCACACTAGTGCCCCCTCTACCTCCTGCTACAGTCTGAGCGTGCACCATCTGTTTAAAATCTTTCAGCAGCCTGTTGTATTCAGCCAAAGGCACAGAGTGTAGAAGGGCGTTTTGCAGGCGGGCCACTTCCACCAAATTGACCTCCTGAAAATTTGGACCCAACTGTCTTTTCTAAATTTTCAACCCAACCACTCACATTTTCAGCCATGACTTGCCTGCTTTTCTTCTCTTCACCCATACTCCATCTGCGGAGTCGTTCATTGAGACGAGCCATCTCTTGGCTAATAGCTTGCCTTAGTCGTTGTTCTGTCTCAGCCCTCCTCTCCAGTCTCGAGTTTTGGATGGCTAGGAATATAAGACGGCGAGTGCCCTCTGCCATCCGACGCTCCAGTTCACTGCCACTCGTTTCAATGGTCTCAACCAATCGCTGAATATATAAATTTTACCCTTTTTGCAAGTATTTTTATATGCCACTCACCTTCAATTCCATGTTCTCGATGGTCAGCTGGTCTTGGTCGACTTTCTGTTGGTCGTGGAGTAGCAGCCCTGTGTGGTCCTGCTGCCCTTCTCCATAAACCAATTCTCGTAGTTCAGTCAATTGTTTTTGCACATTTGAGGTCTCTTTTTTAGAGGTAGTCAGTAAGAATTGTAGTTCTTGGTGAACTTTTGTGGTTTGTTGCAACTCTTTATCTTTGCTTTCTACATCCTACAATGTTCATAACTTTTTTATATTTTTACACACTCTTTTGTTCAAATTTTTATATTCGAAAATATAGATTTTTCTAGTGAATTATTTTCGAAGTACTTTCAGAAAAATTACCACTTAAATTGTAGATAGTGTGGTAAGGACGCTAGGACAGCTTCTGTCGGGTTTTTTTTTCAAAAAAAAAGTTTCACATAATAAGAAAGCTTAGCTCAGTCCGATTGAAAAATAGTCCGCTCAAGAAATGCTAGTTGTAGAATATCTGTAGAGCAGGGTTCGAAATTGTCCTTTTCAAAAAGATTTGTCCTTTTTGGGACCCAAAATCTTTTTTATTTTGAAGTTTTTAGTCAAAATCTTATTTTTTCGCTCCAAAATAGGGGTCGTAGCCTTTAGGCCCTTTTTTTCCACTTTTTGGCGTTCTGCCCTATGTTATACTTTAGCCACATAGGCTTTATTTTAAAGCCATTTTGTGGTTCTTAAGACATTTTTTAGTCCCGGCTAACGTGCGCTGGCCTACCCTGAGCCTAAGCCTAAGTTAAAAAAATAAGGCCTAAGTGGCTAAAATATAACATAGGGCAGAACGCCAAAAAGTGGAAAAAAAAGGCCCTAACGCCTCTACGCCCAAAATAGTAATGAGCACTGGATAAAATAAAATCTTTTTTACCCAAATGTCCTTTTTTCGAAATTTTTCATTTCGAACTCTGGTGTAGAGCCAAAAAATCAACATACTGTCAAACAGAAGCTGTTCCCAACAGAAACTGTCGTTTCACCTAAGCTACAAATGGGTTCTATCTCTACAGAAAGTAGTCTGCGAAAAATGGGTCAAAAATGCAATGAATCAGGGAATTTTAGTGATTAGTTTTATGAACGTCATATTATGCCCACCTGAACCAGCCTGACAATCTCCTGGTAAAGAGATTTCAAAACAGCTGCATTGGCTTCCACTTCTTCTCGCACTTGTGGTTTCATAAAATAGTATTGGGTGGGTGTTGGAGGTATTTTTGGTGATGGTGGTTCAGCCGATTCAATGGCTCCCCCTTCATCTTGCCTGTTTGCTGTCTCCTCATCTTGTGTTTTTATTGCTTCTTCTCCATTTACTGCCACTTCACTCGGCTGTTCCACCTCTACAGTTTGCTGTTGGCGAGTCTCTGCAACTACTTTTTTCGGCTTTATCGTTCGAGAGGGCTGTTCCTTGGGATGCCGACCACCTAGGTCTTTCCCCTTCATTGGGCCACCATTGAGTTCCTTCTCTTGCAGCTGTTGCAATTGCACTTGGAGGAGAGTGCAGGTGTGAGTTAGTTGCTGCAAATGACTATCCCGGAATTCAAGCTGTTTTTCCAATCGCTGCACTTCTCCACTCGCTTCCCCATAGGCCAACTAAATTTTTTTTTGTTTGGTTGATTGCAAGGTCACATTTACATATTAGTGCAATTAAAAAACAGGCTTCGTAAGTACACTGACCTCTCAGCATTTTGCTAATTTTTACCCAAAAGTGACGCTTTTTATATTTGAAATTGTGATAAAAGCATTTTCTGAGCGATTCTCTGACTTTTTACCTCGAATGCTGATTTTAGGGTTGTTGCAGTTGCGTTCACAACGGTACTTTATATACTTCTTCAAACAGTTGATTGATGGTCAGTGAAACGGTTATATAAAAACTTAAAATGTTTTGCTTCAAGACCTTCCCTTCAAAAAGTTTAAAGCGTGGTAAAAAAAAAGCGACGCTACTCGTTTATACTCCTCCCTAAAAAGCTACTCGGTTTTACCCCTCCCGATAATTTTTTAAGGGTACCTAAAACCATACTTTTTAATAAAAAAAAAGCTGGTATAAGTAATGGCTTGGCCCTGAGCCTAAGCCTGAGCCTAAGCCTAAGGACCAAAGCCTAAGCCAAAGCCTAAGGGCTAAGCCTAATTCCGAAGCCTAAAAATTATTGGGAGGGGTAAAACGAGTAGCTGTTTTTGGTAGGGGTAAAACCGAGTAGCGCCGAAAAAGCGAATGAATTTTTTTTGCATTTCCGTGTATGCATTTGTTTTAGTCCAAAAGCGGTCCGCATTCTAGATGTATTGTGAACACCAAAAATGCGGATACAGTGCGTGCTCAGTGCGGATGCGGACGAAAAACGGATCATTGTGTACTAGAGTTGGCCTGAAATTCCAGTTCCGGTTTACCGGAATTCTGGTCTTTTTGGTTACGGCCGCGAAAAAATATGTAATTCGGGTTTCGGTTCCAGTCCAAATAACAATTCCGATCCCAACTCTATTATAATTTTGCTATTGCTCGAATGATTTTGATTATGATTCTTGGATGATTCAACTTTTGAACGAATTTTTTGTGCTAAATATCAAAATGAACAAAAAATAATGTAAACCGGCAGCGATTTTTTCCAAATTTTTTTTCGGCTCAGGTTTTGGTTTCGGCAAAAGTGAAATTCCGATTTCGGTTTTTACAAAACTTAAATTCCGATACCGGTTTCGGTTTTGATAAAACTAAAATTCCGGTTCCGTCCAAATTCCGATTCCGAGCCAACTCTATTGTATACGTAGCGTTATAGCCGATTACGAGGAGGGAGGTTAATGGGTGCGTAGATTGTCCCCCCATTCTAAAAAAAATCAACAACTTTAGATTTTTTAGTGAAGTTTTGTTTGGTCACCTGTCTGAGGCGTTGGTTGTGTGCATTGAGACGAGCATTGGCCAGATCCTTTTGCTCGAGAGCAGCGAGCATGTCTGTTTTGTCCTGAGTGAGCAATGCAACCTGCTGTTCTGCCACCTCCAACTGCTTGTCCATTTGGAGTAGGCGAACGCGTAGTTCAGCCAACGGGTCTACTGCTGTAACCTTGCTGCCTGATTGCTCCTGTTCCTCCAACACCATCGCATCGCCGAATAATTTGCGGGCAGTCTCTGTAGCTGAGACCAACTCATGCCGGAGTCGTTCCAGTTCTTCTTCGCGATCTTGGTTTTGGTGCAATTCCAGACGAGCTCTCAACTCTTCGATTTCCAACTGAAAATACTTGATAGTTTGATGAGTATCAAATTAGTGAGTTGTGAAGTGTATCAAACACAAATTTAAAGGCGCATTCACAAAGAGGAGTCTGTTTGCGGATGCTAAAACAGACTACTCAATAAGAATCCGCGAAACAGAATCCTCACTTTTTTTCACTGTTTTCACAAATTTATTCAGTTGGTGCGGTTTATTTCGTTTCCAGTTGCTTGTGTAGCTTCTGACATCATATAGTTGAGGTTTAGGGCTACCAAATCAGCTACTGACTAAGTAAATATTGCTTCAAAAATTCAGATAAAAATTTAAGAATGCGCCTTAGAATCCTAACTGATTCGAGTGCGGATGCTTATGCGGATTATTTATTTTTTATTTCAATTTTTAAAATAGCATATACTTTAATAATATCTCATCTGGTGGCCCTGAATCTTAGCTAGAAGATGCAACCAAGAGAATGATTTTTTAAAAAACTTTTAAAAAAGTTATGGCCATTTTGGAGTGTAAAGTCTGGTTTAGTATCCACAAACAGCTTCCTCATTGTGAATTCAGCTTAAAATTGCATAAATACATAGCTCTAGCGTTAAAAATATGCTTGGATATGTGAATTTATTTTATATTTATTTATTTTGTTGTGAAGTTAATCCATTTAAAGGGGCATGCCCACGCTAATATGAGGTGTTGACCGGGAATTCGAAATTTTTTCCTAATTATTGAACTTCTGTACGGATTTTTCAACCTGGTTTCTAACAAAACAAGGTCTAGAATTTAGTTTAAGGTATGGTTTTGTTAGAAACCAGGTTGAAAAATCCGTAGAGAACTTGAATGATTAGGAAAAAGTTTTGATGTCCCGTGCAGCACCTCTTATTAGCGTGGGCATGCCCCTTTAAACCACTCAAATAAATTTGACATTTTCAATTTGGGATTTTAATGAATGGAATTTTAGAATTTTAATGTCAATGGAGAATTCTAAATAACCGAACCAAAACCGAAAAAAAATATTTTTTACCGAAACGGTTGACCGGACTAACAAGCCCTATTCATGGATCTTCAGAAAACAGATTATACAGTTCAACTTGGATATAAGAGCAGCCCTTGGGACCGGCCAAAGGTGCTCTTTTATCGGAGTGCTCTTACATACAGGTTTCACTCCATGCTAAAAACTCGGCATTCATCCAATTATAAATCCGGTGAGTAGACGTTTGACTACAAATGTAACATTTGTTACATTTTGTAGTCAAACGTCACAGGGACGTTTGACTACAAAATGTAACATTTTTCAAAATTCAGTTTTTTATATGTTCATCTTGTTGTTTTTACTATTTGAATTTTATATCATACGAGTAAATTCATATTTTCTCAAATTTTTTTCAAGCAACAAATAACAAAATGAAACAATAACATCAAATTTTGAAGAATAATGAAAAGGTATTAGTTTCTTCCCACATCAAGGATAGCTTCCCAATGGCCAGGCGAGTATTTGATCGGTAATGATGGCAATCCCATATTTTGTTCTGCGTGCAACTAAAATAAGGAATATACAACAAAATACAACATTAAAGTATTACCGAAACGTATTCTGAACTGTTTGTGGTTAGTAACGGCTAGCACAGTATTTTGAGCTGTTTGTGGATGGTAATGTTCAGCTCAGTATTTTAAGCTTTTTGAAGCTGTTTGAACTTAAGCTGTTTGAAAAATTTCAAAGCCCCAACTAGTTTTCAAATGGATCAAATTGAAGTTCCGGAGTGTAGATTACCCATCCTAGCTGACCGTAAACGAGCACATTGACGTTGAAGACTTTTGCTGCGGCCACGATATCGATCGTTTCGGCCCACTTTTCTGTTTCACTTGCTACTTTCGCTGGTTTCCGAATGTTATAAGTAATGAAAAATATCAATAAGAAAAAAATTAGACAATACCAACATGGCAAGACAATTATTGGAACAATTCGCATAGTTATTGCAACATGCGCTGGTTAGTTTTTTAATCAAAATTCAAATTAACGCCAAATTTGAAAAATGTTACATTTGTAGTCAAACGTCTATACCCCATAAATCCACCCCCAAATCCGTATAACTCACCTCATTTTTCTGTGCTCTTTCTCTCAACTGCTCTATTTGAGCATTTTTGGATTGTAGTACAGTGTGGAATTCATTGCTGAAGGAGCTGACATGTTGTTGCCTTTCAGTCAACTGGCCTTCCTTGTCATTCAACTGGCCCTTCAACTCCTTGTTGTCCGCCAACAAATGCTCTATCGATCTCTCTGCAAAGGCAAGCTGCTCTCCGAAGTCAGCATATTTGGTGGCACTGTCTTGAATGAGGGCTGTAGCGTTCTCCAACGCTTCTGTCAGCCGGTCCACTTCACTTTTCAGTTGGTCATTTTGTGTGATTACATTCTTAAATAAAAAGTAGTAAGATCCAATGTGGAATTTTTTTTTGACTCAATTGCAGTTTAGGCATCCTTAAATATTTTAGGCATCCATAAAAAATTCGACTATTTAGAAGTAGTCGAAAACCATTTCAAAGCAATTATTTTGCTGTAAAAAAAACAAAAAAAGCAATTTCTATGAAACTTCGGGCTGTAATGGGGTGGCAGTTAGCAAATTTTTTGAGCCACTTTCTACCTAGTTTTCGACTGTTTCACCATGTTTTTCAACTCGGGCCGTGACAAAAATAGACACTATATGCATTTTATGATCAAGACACTTCTCGGAATCATGTCTAAGGTAAGTGCGTGCGCGCATCTCTAACTCTCAAGCCCCCTGCGCCCCCTTCGGGGGCGCAGGGGGCTTGGGGGCTTGGAGTTGAGATGCGCACACCCACATACCTTAGACACAAATCACTCGAAAGTGACTCTGGATGCATGAAAATGTATGCATACCAGAGCTTATTTATGCGGTATGCCCCAGTCAACAAAACTATGTTCAACATCTTCTTGTTAGTGGGCCCTGAGTCATTAGTGGCCCCCTTTTATTCCCTTTCCCTCCCAATACAACATTTTGTCCCTTTTTTATTTACTTTTGTAGTCTCTTTATGACGAAAATATTACTTAAAATTTTTAAACATTTTTTTTAAATAAATGAGGGTCATATGGTAACTGTTAAAGTAAAAGCAAGTAGCGCAAAATTATCTTGTATACTCTACGCATGTTGTTATCGAATAAAGTTAAGGATGCCAAAACTTTTTAAGGATGCCTAAAGTGGTTAAGGATCCCAAAACTGCAAATGTACCTTTTTTCTACACAAATTTAAAATTGAATGAGTACAGTAGCCCAAGGGTTAAAGTTAGGATTGGGGATAGAGTTCAAAGGGGGATTGAGATTTTGACTGGTTTTCAAGGAAAACGAGAAACGGGACTCTAGAAAAAGCGGAAAGCCCGACAAGATTTGGGATTCTGTTTTGAGATTTCCATGTAAGACCCGCTTGAAATTTGCTAAAAACTGTTTTTTTGTAAAAAATTTTAAAGATGTTTCAGAAAAATTACTAAAAATGGGATTTTTCGGGATTTACTACGGAACAGCCGGAAAAGATGACGGGATTTTTTAAAAAATTTCGGATTCTTATAGTCGGAATTTCGTCCCGCCTTTGAGCTTAGTTAAAATCAAGTTTATTATTATTACTATGAGCGTTCTTACTAGGGTTGGGTGATGGAAAGTTTCCACGGAAATTTTTTGGAAACTTTCCAGAAACTTTCCGGAAAGAATTACCGTATAACCTCTTTTAATCCCCCAAGGGGATTATTAATCAACCCTCCTCGGAGGGTGGGGGATTAATAGAGGGAGGGGGATTATACTTCAACCTTTTTAGCGCCGAAGGCGCCGCAAATTTTTTAAAAACGTTATTTTAAAAGTTGTAATTCTAATTTATGGAATTAAAAATTCCGCCTATATTTTACTAATATATTTACTAAGTCGTTTGTGGAAGAAGCAGGGTTTCTGCAAGCTGAATGGGGCACTTGTTTGCCATCGTTAAGACCCATGGAGTGCAGTAGTAGTGCAGGTTAGTAGTGCAGCTTTAACATTACATTAACATGGCTAGTCGGACGTAAATTGCCTTTGAACCGGCGGACTAGATTTGCAATACATGGCTTACTTATAGCTGTGTTCATGTATTACATGTATACCTGTATATGTACACCCAGTATACTGAACACACTTGGTCATTGTAACAATTGTCGCAATATGATCTTGCCGCGATTCGATTTTGCCGCTATTTGAATTGTCGCAATTTGAACTGTCGCAATGTCATTTGCCGCAATTTTATTTAGTCGCAATTCGTTTTGCCGCAATGTTATTTGCCCTATCTTACTCTTGCTCTCAAAATTAACAAAAAGGACAAAAATTTGATACGAAAACTTACCTCAGCCGGTTGACTTCCGAAAAATCACCTCTGCCTCAGGCGTCAGTTAGGTCAAAAAGTTTACCTCAGCCGGCTGAGGATATCACCCTGGTGATAATACATCAATAATTCTTTCAATTATTGTTTTTGGAACATTCTGTACAAACTACACCGTCAATATTTGTGCACATTCGACCACTTGAAATCGATTTTTCCATCAAAGCTGTATTCTCTGTGATTAAAAGAACACAAAAGTTCATAATTTTGAACAAAGTAAAATTGAGATGTAGACGGGATTCTAATCCTTAGCTCATTTTCTGTGATCTAATCCCGTATTCGGGATCTGAATTTTGCCGGATACGCATATATAAAAAAAGCTTATATACCAGATATATGTGAAAGCTTTTGCTGTATGAGTATGTAAAATTAGAACCTGCAGCTGGTCACTCAACAATACGGCCTGCTCATTCCTCTGCCTGAGTTTCCTTGATTCCCATTCGCCCTTCTGTGACACATCACTCTTGGAACTTATTCGTCGGTTCATTTCTCTAATTGTGTCTTCCAGCTGGGCTTGCTGTAAATACACAAAGTATTGGCTAAAACATTTTTTGTTGAGGTTTCATCATTGAAAAACAATAAATCTCAAAAATTTTATAGAATTTTTGTATGTTGCATCACCATTGGCAGCGTTTCAGCAACCGAAAAACCTACATTATTCACAAAAAGACCACGCTCCTTTTCCATTGTCTCCAGCCTAGAGCTCAATTCTTCAGCCTTTGCGGTTTGGTCCGCCAGTTCCCTGTCTCTTTCCCTTCCCAGTTGCTTCAAGTATGCGTTCTCAGTAGTGAGACTGTCAATTTCAGCTCTGAATGCTTCATTTGTCTCATCGATACCAGCTTTGCTGGTGATGCGTTCACGAAGGCCACTGATCTCCTCCTGAACAGTGGTATGTAGCTAACCAAAAGAAGAAAACATTACACAAAAAGCTATGTAACTAGCTCCCTCTACCATGATTTGAAATTTTTTTGATATTATGTTTTTGACCCACCATTTGAAAACTACTCTTCGGTGAGTCCCCCTTAATTTGTAGGCAGTGAGATGAGCTGCAAATTGACGAGTAGCACATTTTAAAAGACCGTGTTCACGCGTTCTAAAGCGGTCCCCCGCCAATTCAATTTTTTCCCCTAATCGTTGGGTTTGGGCACGAATTTGTGGCATTAGATCAATTCATCCCGGTCATTTGGTCCCCGAAACCGTTAATTCAAAATTTTCGAACAGGTTAAAAACTTTTTATATAGGTCGGTTATATCCAGCGTCGACCATACCTAGGTAGCGTTACTTGGCGATAAAAATGTGTTAGTTCGTAGGGAGATATTCCTAAGGATGTCGATCCTTGAAGTAGATACCCATTCAAGATCAGTGCCTCGTAGTTGACCTATCCACATGAAAACAAACTGATATTTCTTTAAGAGGGGGTGGGCGCAGTGGACTTGGGGCCTTAGGGTTTCAGTTTTTGTTTTCAAGCCATCTGGATTGATATTCCAATCTGAAGGTACCAGGCCAGGTCTTGGGTTTATATGGCTTAAGTCGAGATTTTCATTCTATAAAGCCGAATTTTACACAGGGTTTAACGTATGATAGCATGATTTTCTTTTAATTTCGACAAAAAACTTAGTCCCTCCAGGTGAGTACCCACTTGACCAGGTGGTACCTAACCCAGGTTTCGGGGTTCGGGTGCATAAAAGCTAAATTTTGGAAAGTGTCTTTCTCATAGGTTTTCAGGTAAGAAAAACAACGTACTTTTTAATTTTGACAATCTTCTGGTCATTCAGGTGGATGACCAGATGGTATTTACCCCAGCTTTTTCAGCTCGGTATCATAAATAGACAGAAAAAATTAATTCAAGAAAAAATTATGGTGATGTTTCTTGAAAATGTATGTGGTACTTATTTAGACATACAAAGAGTATTTGGCCGCTTCTCGGCCAAAGAACAGCACAGTCCACATTGCAAGGGATAGTTGTGCATACAAGTGCTAACCCCTAACCTTTGAAATGTGGAATGTGCTGGCCAAAGTCCAGCACATTCGGCAAAATTTCCTAGGTATATCAAAATAAGTACCCCTAGAGCTATACATATATGCCCCTATATATATCTTCCTATTTCGGAGTTCCGAATTTGAGATACATGTCTCGAAAATGAAAAATATTCATTTTCGTGAAACGTCTATATAACTCTATTTAACATAACTCTCAAATAGGTTTGGTTTGGTCATATCTTAATCATAAGAAAGTGACGCTCTATTTAACATAACCCTATTTAACATAAAGTTCCATTTAACATAAGTTTTTGCCCGAATGAAAATTCAAAAATTCTGACAGTCAGAAAGCGCGGGAAATTATTCTGACTGTCATAAATGAGAGTCAGAAAAGCAAATCGATCAGATCACACTGAATTTTCCCTGTCTGGATCTCATTTCTGAGAGTCAGAAAGAGTCTGACAGTCAGAATAATTTCCCGCGCTTTCTGAATGTCAGAATTTTTGAATTTTCATTCTGACTTTCATTCTGCCTCTGACTATTGAGAACACTGCTAGCCACTGACTATTTGATGTGGTCATTTGGTGTAGGTGAAATAAAGTGCTATTATGGGGGGAAAACTCCATATAACATTATCTTGAAGGTGGTTAATATAAAAAGCCTTATTTAACATGAACTCTATCTAGCATAAAATCTATTTAAAGGACCATGAAACTTGATAAGCACAGCAATTCGGGGAATTCGAATTCGCGCGGGACCACCCTAATTTTGTCCATAATGTTTTTGAATTAATTTTTTTTGCGTTCATTGAAAATATAAATTTGATTTATGAGTAAACTTTTAACAGAAGGTCGAATGAGTAGTTATGGTTAAGTGAAAGTAGAAGAAGTCGTCCGATCTGGCGATGTCGCGCAACGTTGGGATCGTCTAGTAAACAATTCTATATTTTGAAAAAATTTTACATGCAAACAAAAAACAATTCGAAAACATTATTGAAAAAATTAAGGTGGTCCCGCGCGAATTCAAAATTTCCAAATTGCTGTGCTTATCAAGTTTCATGGTCCTTTAATATAAGGTGGAGAATTGTATTTAAGAATTGTGTTAAATAGAGCGTAGACTGCACTCCAAAAATATGTTGCTGTCATCAGGATTCGAACATGTGTTAAATTTTTCCATTGGCGGTTTTGCGGACCAAATGACCAGGTGGCCAATGACCGTCGCCCGAATTTTTTGATCGGGTTCTAACAAAACAGTGGGAGAGCACTTGGCTAGACTTTACTTGCCCCCCCCCCCACGGTTGACCCACTTTCGAGGTGAATTTTTAAAAAACCGATTGCATATTCGTGTTTCTCGACCCGGATTTTTACGGGAAATGATCACAAGTAAAGTGTTACCGAGCACTTGAAAAACAGGGGTAGCACCCTGCGTCTCACGTTTAATTCAACAAACAAGACCTAGAATTTAATTTAAGGTATAGTTTTGTTAGAAACTGAATCAAAAAATCCGAATAGAATATCAATGATTACAAAAGATTAATTGGTGGTTGAATTTCGAACGAATTGAAAAATTTAGAATTGAATTTAGAACGCGTGAACATGGTCCTTCAAAGCAGCTTCTAACAATTAATCGAAAACATGGTTTTGAGTCAGCCGGAAGTGGCCCATAAATAAAGAACCACGGTACTTTAAGCATGTCCCTGTCCATCTCCCAGTTCTCCTCTTTTTCAGCCATTTCCACTGCTTCTCGTTCAGCCACCTCCTTTAACTCTTCAGCGTTGGTATGTTCGTATTGCATAATGAGACGCATGGATTGAAAAATTGTATCAATTTCTTGAAATCCGCTTGAACCATTGTCCACCCCTTCTAATTGATCGGGCAGTTCAAGCTATAAAAAAAGAAAAACATGACAATACAAGCTGGAAGAAAAACAATAAAGACACACCTCCACCAGCTGCTCATACCAATATTGCAATTGCTCCGGCTCATCTTCAATCACCCGCTCCAAGCTGGGTAAAGATGCCAATTTAGTTGCTATTGAAGAGAAGCTAGTCGCCATTGCTTTTAGCAGGTTAAAAAGCACCCAAGGGATTAGAATCGTTACTGATTGCTCGGACAATTGGCTGTAATGCCCTGCATTCCAAAAAGAGAGGTGCAACTAACAAGTAGTCGCTAATGAAGACTATATCTAAGCGCTGAAATAAGGAAAATATTTTGTTTCTCTTTTATTTATTGGTGTTTATGGCAGTGGTCATTGCCTAGTGACCATTTACAAGACAGTCAATTACTTTCATATGCAGAAATAATTGCTTAAAGAGAGAAGAGCCTTAAACAGCACACCTATTGAACCAGAGAAAGCTAAATACATGGGAAGAAAAGTGAAAGACCATATCTAGCAACTATGAGGGAGAACATCAGGAGCAATTGGTAGCAGCAAAAGACCTCATTACAACTGAAATATGACTGTGCAAAACCTGGCATCAGCAGAAAAAAATCCAGAGATTTATTGTCATAGCAACTTTCCTAAAAGCAAATACTTCAAATTTCCAATTTTAAGGTTTTTTCGGTTAAATCATTTGATTCATTTTATGGCACAGCCTGTTCTGCTCGAATTTTCTTTATTGCCTACCCCTAAAAAGGTAATCGATTGGAATTTGGTACATCGTGCATAATGTTATAACCTGTAACGAAATATTCATTTTGAAATGGCGCCAAATATTTTTGTTTCGACTTGAATAAATTTCGTTACCGTAAATTCAAGATTGTTACAACTGAAAAATATGGCTGGTTGGGCTCAATTTTTTTCATCAAATTACTCCAAAATTAAATTTCAAAAATTTTTCAACTTGGAAATTTTACAAACGTTTTTGTCTATGGACAGGGTTCGCAGATGAAAAAACGGAAAATCAGGATTTTGGACAAAAAAATCTCTAAAAATCAGGATTTTGAACAAAAAAATCTCTAAAAATCAGGATTTTGAACAAAAAAGTCTCCAAAAATCAGGTAATCCCTGATTTTTGGCGATCGAAAATCAGGATTTGAATTGAAAAATCAGGAAATTCCTGATAAATCAGGACATCTGCGAACCCTGTCTATGGAATTGTTTTTTTATAGAAGTGATTAGATTAATGCTGGTGCTTTCTTTCAAGGGGCATACCAGTGCGTTACACCACAAATTAAGGCGGGGATCAGCAAGTTTTCAAAAATCGCCCTTGTTTTCACTCGTTTCAACTCAAATCTGATATTTATGACCTTATCCTACTTTTTAAAAGTAGGCAGAAAACTTTCGTCGGGTCCGGTAGTACGCTTGTAGAAAATAGTCAAGAGAGAAATAAATTGCTGGTCCCCTCCTTAATTGCAGTGTAACGTGCTGGTATGCCTACTTCATGGTATATTAAGAAGTCCGAAAACCGTTTGTTGAGTTTTGTACGTAATTTACCAGGGAATTCCGAATGCGTAAAATTTTTGGACATTTTGGACATTTTTAAAAGCCGTGTATTTTTATGTGTAAACGTGAGGATGGTAATGTTGACATTTTTCAGATCGATTTGCTTGCTAAAGAACCAGAAAAGCGATGGATGTGAAGTTAAAGCCCTATTCCGATGAAAGTCGCTGGACTGTGATATATCCGCTCTATATCAACTCAAAGAAGACTGTTGCTCAGGGTCGTCGAATTATCAAAGAGAAGTGCGTTGAGAACCCTACCGTGGCTGAGATGGCAGATATTGTGAATCATGCAGGCCTGAAATGTAAATTGGAGGTTGTTTTGCGGTTACCGTATTTCCTCTAATAAGCGCGCATGCGCGCTTATTTTTCACACCCGCGAAAATCTGAAAAATTTCGGGTAAAATTCGAAAATTTCGAGTGATCAACTAAAATATAAAAAATAAACCGGTAGAGCTCGTGGTAGTTAAAAAAATGCATTAAACAGCTTTGGAGAAAAATTTCTCTGAGCTGAGATATAGGTCCTCAAAGTAGGGGCTACGCGCTTATTAGAGCATGCGCGCTTATTAGAGGAAATACGGAATTTTCAAGCATTCTTCTTTTGTTCCCTCTAGTTTTAACTCAAAAGTTTTTTCAAGTGATAATTCCCAACAATGGCTCTTCAATCCTTCAAAAAATTGCCTCGGTTTTAGGGGGACTTCTACGGCTACTTTTTGACATCGACTGCTACTTCACTTCACATACAATTTTTTTACATATTTTATTTTCTTACCTCAGATGTTTTTGTATAGTTTTGTAGCTGAGGTTTTTCTCTATCGATTGAGTGGTCAAGCACCCTGCCTAAAAAAATTTTCTAGAAAATTACACCGAATATGAGGTGGAACTCCACTAAGAACACCTAGGTGAAAACCCACGGTTAGTGCAAGTTTGTTGTGATTTTCTCAAAAATTATTTTTAATCAGGGTCTTTGACCACCCAATCGGTAGAAAAAAATCCAGCTACAAAATGATGTGAAAACATCTGAGATAATAAAACAAAATATGCGAAAAATTGTGTGTGAAGTGAAGTAGCAGTCGATGTCAAAAAGTAGTCGTAGAAGTCGCCCCCTTCCTTTAATAGCCAGACCCCTCGGCATTCTATTAAATAGAATAAGTGTCAGTATTCAAAACTAATTTTTTTTCGAGACATTTTCACTTCTTTGCTAGAACTTGTAAAAAACCCATGGGAAAAAGGGAACGGATGATGCTATTTATTAATTCAAATTGATTTTTAAGGCCAAAAAAATGCACCCAAGAGACCCTACAAGAGAAGCTAATATGCAGGGTCGAATCCGTGTGCAGTTGAAAAATGACGATGGCTCTTCCTGCAATGATTTATTTCCAACAAGTACGATTTTCATTTGGTTATGTAGTCAACAAGTTCTTATCCTTGTTCTTATCACATTTTTAGGAAAATTCAAATTTCTGTATTTGTATGAACCGAAACTTTGATCGAAGACGGAAAATAGGAGAACTTCTGTCTTTTGCTTCAAATTTTTTGCTCGGTCAAGCTTCGTTTCGGTTTATTTATTTGCATTGAAAACAAAATTTAAAATTTTATTATAAATAAAGGATAAGTACCGGTCAATGTAGGTTGTCGTTTTCAATCTCTTGAACCTGTGATCTAGAAGTGGTCCTTTGAACTGTGTCGTGCCAGTATTTCTCCCATTTGAACAAAAAAAAATTAAATGGAATATTTAAAACCAATTACTGCGTCATCTCTAATCATTGGCCCCCCCCTTAAATTCGAAAAACTTGTTTGTGGCATAGTGTTTTTGACCCACATTTTTAGGTCATCTCACTGGCTACAAAATGAGTAGGGTTGACTGCGGTCGCGGTGCGGTTCTTTTGGGCTGTGTTAACCAATTTTTTGATTAGTTTTTTAGATTCTGTTTTTACCGTTCTGTTCAGCATGAAAAAAGAGGCGCGGTCTTGAGAATAATGACGACCACTCCATAAATTGATTCAGTGATTAAAACGTGTTGGCGCAACAAAGATAAGATTTTTTTCGACCACTCCAAAAAGACTTTTCTTCGTTGCGCCAACCCATTTTAATCACTGAAACAATTTATGGAGTGGTTGTCATTATTCTAAAGACCGCGCCTCTTTTTTCATGCTGGACAGAACGGTAAAAACAGAATTTAAAAAAATTGATAAAAAAACGGTTAACACAGTCTTCCAAAAAAAAAACCACAACAAAAAATGAGTGGTAACTTGCCTGAGAGAAGTGTTGAAAAACGCGATGTCAAAAACACGGTTTTTTGAACAGGAGGGGAGGGGGTATATAATTAGAGATAATACGGTACATTGTTTAGTTTTTGTGATATTCTACCCTAAGCTTCCTATCGTGAACATATCGTCGAGTGTTTATGGGTTAGGGGTTTGAACGGACGAAGTATTATTCTAGATATTTTTCGACAAACATATCATTTTCGGTGATCAACTTTAATTATATTATTTAAGGAGACTCTCTGATGTTCTATCTGGCCGACATGATTCCTAAACTCAAGTCTCGACAGCCAGGCGGCTCAGCCTCATCCTCTCAGGCGACTAATGCGACAGCTGGTGGGAAACAGAAGCGGAAGAAATAAGAACATGTTTTCTCATTTTTTGTGTTGAATTACATGCCAATAAAATATTTATTGTGTTTCCATTGTAACTTTTGCTGCGCCAAAACCGTTAAAAGATTGGTCAAAATGCTCCCTCCCTGCTGTCTTTAAATAATTGTGTGTAGAAGAATTGTTTTGTGGGTGACTTTAATATCTTTTTTAGCTTCTTTCCGTGCTTATCGCCGCTGTGCTGATTCAAACTAAGAGACAAGATGCCGCGTCAAATCACAGACATCAAAGAGTTCCTTCTGACAGCCCGTCGCAAGGATGCTAAGTCCGTGAAGATCAAGAAGAATCCCGAGAATGTCAAGTTCAAGGTGGGGTTTTTTCCAACATTTTTGAAAAATTCTCTATAACTCCATTTCTTGCTTTCAGGTTCGCTGTAGTCGCTTCTTGTACACTTTGGTGGTGGAAGACAAAGAGAAGGCCGAAAAGCTCAAGCAGTCCTTGCCTCCAGGCCTTCAAGTCAAAGAGCTCAAGTAAAACACTTGTTGCGTTGTTAAACTATGGTTTGTTTACCTGAATAAAATGTTGTTTCTGTCGTTGTTTGTTTATCTTATTGGAATTTCTGTGGTGGCGCTGGTTTGAGACTTCTGCTTCTGCACAAAATGGTTTTTTTGTATTAACAAGGTTTTTTATCGCCACTTTATGGTTGAGCGGTGAGAAGTGCGTGTAGGTAACGTTAGTAAGTATGTATTTATCATTGTTTCATTAGCACTATCAATGAGGTGACATTGCGAGCTTGTTCACTCACTGAGCGACTTAAATATTTTATTTGTAGGTTGAATTCGGCCTGATTAGGTCGGGATTTATAACAAGCTACTATTTGACAAAATTGTTAGCACAGGGTAAACAAAAAAGTGGGTACGCGACGTTTCCGTGTAAGCCGTACACGTACATTTCATCCAAAAACCGTTTCATCCAAAGGCCGTTTTGTCAAAAAACGGCTTCTGCATACACATCACTCTCTATGTAATCAAAACCACGAAACTGACTCTAGGTGTACCTATTTTGATCTTTTCAAAGCAGAAAGTATGGAAAAATTAATTATAGAATAAATTTCCTTCCCAAACCGTTCAGTCTGCAGTCAGAGCTCGGTTATACAGCGCTTTAAATATACTTCAATGGCTGAGACTGGCTTATTCTCTTTCAATTGATACTCTTGTTATCTGGCACTTTGGTTACCCGGCACCTTGAGGCAAATCTCCAGGAGTGCCGATTAACTGAGGTTTGATTGTATATGGTTTTGCCTCCAACTATTATACCATCGTGGTAATCTATCGATGGGTAGTACCTATTGGGTACCAACAAATTCTCGGTAAAATTTAATTATCATTTTGTAAATAGTTGAACATCTATATGAAATGACCTATCAGGGGAGCAGGACAATTGACCGCCTGGACAATTGACCGCCCGGGCCGATTGACCGACTGGACAATTGACCGACTGGACAATTGACCGCCTGGGACAATTGACCGCCTGAGCCGATTGACCGCCTGGGCCGATTGACCGCCTAGTCCGTTTGACCCCCCGTGGCTTTTTGACTATGTTCATCTTTTGTCTGTTCATTTTTTAAAGTCCGATAATTATCATATTAATTCATATTTTCTGTGTTTTTTCTTTGAACATCGATATTTACTATAAATATAAAAATTTAGCAATCTGATAGATGCTAATATAGAACTCGTGCGCCTAATCGTTAACGAACTCAGCGACTATTCAAGCGAAGAAGAAAATGACGTATAACCATGATGGTTTGAAAGCTTACTGGTGCTGCACCAAGAAAAAGCTATGTGGGTCATCAAAGGGTCAGCCATTATCCCGTACCATGTACCCCCAAAGGGTCAGCCCTTATCCCGGACCATGTACCCCCAAAGGGGCTTCCTATTGAATTAGGTTGCCTGCCGAAGGCAGGCAGGTAGAAAATCTAGAAAAGTCAAAATTTTCGATGGAAAGTATTCGGAAACAACGTCTTTATCGGTTTCAGCGTGTAAGTAGTCAAAAAGCCACGGGGGGTCAAACGGACCAGGCGGTCAATTGTTCAGGCGGTCAATCGGCCCAGGCGGTCAATCGGCCCAGGCGGTCAATTGTCCAGGCGGTCAATTGTCCAGGCGGTCAATTGTCCAGTCGGTCAATTGTCCAGTCGGTCAATCGGCCCGGGCGGTCAATTGTCCAGGCGGTCAATTGTCGCGGACCCCCTATCAGTTATGACTCTACATGATAATATAATATCTACCTATCAGTTACCTCCTTCCCCAATAACTTTTTTTGACTTTCTATCCTTTGCAATGTCGAGTGTGCTGATCTTGGCCGACATTCATATAAACGTCAACTTTTTTGTCGAAAATTGGTGGCTCAACATACTTTCCAAAAAGTATTAGATGGAAGGGGAGTGTTGGTGGCGGTATATGTCATATACATTAGTGTCGTCACTTTTTATTGCTTGAGTGCAATTTTATTTTGCTTGAGTGTATTGTAGCGTATGTGCATTGTAGCGTGTGTTAGAATGTATTGAAACATTTTTCATTTTTTTGTAAAGATGTAAATTCAACTCCATAGCAAATACCGTTGATCCATGTTCATGAAGTTCTAGGAGCTTGACTTAATTAATGTCAAAAAATTGTAAAAGTTTGGTTTTTATGGATGAAATGGCTTTGGACGAAACGTTGGGAACTCGAAATTATTTTGGATCTGGCGGGGGACCACCAGACCACGGTGAGCATAGTATTCTAAAAAAGGTATCCACGATATAACGGTTCTCTAAGTTTAACTGCCATACGAATTTCGGCAAAATCTATAATCACCACAATATCAAAAATTAATCTCTGCTTATCAATATGACTATACACCGGCTGCCGGAAAGGTAAAACCCAAAAGTTGTATCAATACTGATTTGATACAATACGATTTCGGTGTTTGGGGTGATTGTGGGTGGTTTGAGATGGTTCGGACACAATCTAAAAATTTTCGAAAAAAACGTAAAAAAAACTGCCTTGGTCCCCCCTGTTGTTTTTGAACGTTTCACCTAAAATACGCAAATGCGTAAAGTAGGTGAAACGTTTCACCTAAAATACGCATTTGCGTATTTTAGGTGAAACGTCCCTTTACCGTATTTTTAATTATTAGGCCTGATCTACTCAAAATATCAATATCTCAGCTCACAAATATTATTTTGATCTGATCTCAACGCATTCGGATTCAAAATAAGATTTTGATACTAGAGGTGACTTTTCAAAAGTTTTTCCTTGAAAAATTGATGATTTTTGACCAAAAATCGAAAAAAAAATTCGAGCACGGGCGCGAGTTGGGTATCGTTCAAAACGTTAAATAAAAAGTGAAACTTGGCGCCAATCTTGAACTAGCTACCATCGAATTTTCACAAATTCTCACGAATTATTTTGTTGACTTACTTTGGTCTTAAAGGACCATGGTTTTTCCGCGCAGCGACATGTGCAAAATTTGAATTGGCGGGGGACACTTCTCTTTCGTCTCCAACTTTATTCTTTGGAGTCGTTCGACATAACTCCAAAGAGTAAAGTGCGAGACGAAAGAGAAGTGTCCCCCGCCAATTCAAATTATGCACATGCCGCTGCGCGCAAAAACTATGGTCCTTTAAAATCGTCATCTCTTTTCAGACGATTTCTTCTGTCTATGCAACTAAAAAAAACATAATACTCAGATAGTCAGATTTTTTTGAAAAATGCCCAAATTGTACTTTATTTTGCCAAATTCACTTTATTTCCAAATTTTGAGATGAACCCTGCTTTAAAACCATCCGGGTATCAAACCCAAACTGAAAATTTTTGTACCATTTACTCGTCCCTATAATTTCTCAAGGACCGGACAAAAATCACCGCTGAATCAGTATTAGACTGGACTAAGTTGACGAAATTACATCAAAAAATATCTTGTAGTCCCTAATAGAGCCGCATGCGGCTTCATTATAAATAATGGTATAATGAATTTCCAATATCGATTTATTGACTAAATGTGAAAAGCAATTATTATTTATCTTTTTAATAATTTTATTAGACTTTATACACAGCTTTAGTTGCTATTTCCCAAAAACAAATCAAAATGCAAGCGATTGGAGGATATGGAAGATATCGTTCGGGTATTCGTCGTATATAATTTTTCGTGAAAAATTCAACGCATCCTAGGAATTTTTAGCGCAGCTTGTGGAACTCACGGGCTTAGTTCGTGGAAGGGACCCAAGAGTGACCCAATACGCACATCGTCAGGATATGGATGCCGCAGCTCGTCATGAAAATATTACCGGTGAATCCTCTTCTACTGTTATCTCCTCTTGGATTCAAGCTTCCATGGCAGTATCATTGACTTTGCATCATTCGTTAGCAGTGTATTCTAGATCGAAAAAGGGCAGGGCACAGGTGTCCATCGCCATCTTCGCGCAGCTCGAGTTTTCACAGGGTTACCTACAATTTACAATGAGCAACAGACACGGGCAAGAAAAATAAGATTATTTATCAAATTGTGTATCTCACTTTAAGATTTTGGAGCAAAGCTCATTCCGAGTTTATAGTCGCATACATCGAATTTGGTCAGTTGGGGCTGGTGTCAAAATAGTGCAGCCGTTTATTAACATCGGTGAAAGAGAAGCGTTTGATCGGGAGGCCTCAATGATCGACACTACTGGTAAGTAATACAAAGAGTAGTACTCAGATTTATAGGAGGATTTTGATGTGACCATAGCTAGCTTTAAGTTAGCTGCAGACCATAAATTACGAGGAATGTTAAAGAGTCAGCTGCATAATAATAATAAGTACTAAATGAACCATAACACAGAAGAAAAATATTTGCAATATCGCAATAACTATACACGTATAACTATACACAGATTTACCATTTGGGCAATGGCATGACCGGCCTAATAATTAAAAATACGGTAAAGGGACGTTTCACCTAAAATACGCAAATGCGTATTTTAGGTGAAACGTTTCACCTACTTTACGCATTTGCGTATTTTAGGTGAAACGTTCAAAAACAACAGGGGGGACCAAGGCAGTTTTTTTACGTTTTTTTCGAAAATTTTTAGATTGATTTTACAAAAGTCACGCAGCCTATCACATGAGTCACACATCCTATCACACAGCCAATTGTTTCAAAAACAGGTTTTAAGCATTCCGAAGGGTCAGCCCTTATCCCGGACCATGTACCCGAAAGGGTCAGCCCTTATCCCGGACCATGTACCCCGAAAGGGTCAGCCCTTATCCCGGACCATGTACCCCCAAAGGGGCTTCCTATTGAATTAGGTTGCCTGCCGAAGGCAGGCAGGTAGAAGGAGAAGAATCTGAGGGAGCTTCGAGGGAAACGTTCTTTGAGGGGAAACGGCCTTTGAGGGGAACTTTGAGGGGAAACGTCCTTTGAGGGGAAACGTCCTTTGAGGGGAAACGTCCTTTGAGGGGAAACGGCCTTTGAGGGAAAACGGCCTTTGAGGGGAAACGGCCTTGAGGGAAACGTCCTTTGAGGGGAAACGTCCTTTGAGGGGAAACGTCCTTTGAGGGGAAACAGGGCGGACCCCAATTTTAATGTGGTCGACACGACTTAAAAATACGATAAATTATTCCATTACATGAATTGGCTAAATTCTGGTATACCCCAGCACTCAATTCGGGTATACCCCCAGCACTCAATTCGGGTATACCCCCAGCACTAAATTCTGGTATATCCCCAACACTTTACCTCACAATTGAAAGCTGAGGATGTTAGCTACACGATGGTGTAACAGTTTCTTAGTTTAGTTCACAAAAATTCACATCTTTTAATTAAAATAGAATTGAATCATTTTTGAGCGTTCAATTTTCACTCGAAAAGATTCAATTCAATTTTAATTAAAAGGTATACATTTTTGTGAACTAAACCAAGAAATTTTACACCATCGTGTAGCTAACATCCTCAGCTTTCAATTGTGGGGTAAAGTGTTGGGGATATACCAGAATCGAGTGCTGGGGGTATACCAGAATTGAGTGCTGGGGGTATACCAGAATTGAGTGCTGGGGGTATACCAGAATTGTACCCATGAATTTATTACGATCAGCAGACATTCAGACAATGAATTTCTTTTGTGATTTCTTCATTCAGCTATCATTTGGCACCATCCTTCTTGGTAGCGAATGTCTTCTTGTAGGTAGCCGACTTCTTGTAGTTGATGACTGGCTTGTTTGCTGGCGGCGGAGGCGGCGGCTGGACCCTGGTTTGTGAAGTAGTGACCGGCGTCGGCACAGTAGCTGTCTGTCAATTGGTTAGTAAATGGAGAAAACGTGAAATCAACAGAAAACCTTAGTATTAGAAACTGCAGCCGGAGCAGCCACAGCAGCAGGAGCCGGAGAAGTTGCTTTGGTCGGAGGCTTGCCATCACCGAAGAAGTCACCATCAATGTCGAGATCCAAGTCGCTTGTCTTGCTCGCATCAGCAGAAGTATCGAGAGGAACGAAAGCACTCTTGTCGGCCATTTCTGAGTTTGCTGTCACCAAAGAGAGATCGAGAGCGAGAGAACAGACCAACCAGCACCAAACACAGAAGGCAAGAATAAAATTATCCCATAAATAATTGGCTAAAATTGATTTACGCCTCAAAAAAACTGATTTACGCCTCAAAATACTGTTTTACGCCCTCAAATCTATATATTGCCATTTTTGTCAAATTTTTGTTGCCACTTTTTCCATATTTTACAAACCAGCATGTAGCCCTGAATCTTGGCTTTCTAACAAGCTATTGACTGATTTTCTGAGATTTCAAAAAGCTGGAGAAAAAGTAATTTTATAGACCAATTTTTAGAAAAATTGCTCCATACAAAGACTTTTTTCTCTAGCTTTTTGAAATCTCAGAAAATCAGTTAATAGCTTGTTAGAAAGCCAAGATTCAGGGCTACATGCTGGTGTAAAAATATTGAAAAAGTGGCAACAAAAATTTGACAAAAAATGGCAATATATAGATTTGAGGGCGTAACCAGTATTTTGAGGGCGTAAATCAGTTTTTGAGGGCGTAAACTACTTATAGCCTAAATAATTGCTTTTATAGTCTTTTCAATCAAGCAAAATCAAATTAAAAGCGGTCCTGTAAAGAAAAAATATTTTCAGTGTACGCAGGGCTCCGATTGGGAGCCTCCGAATCGTCTTTTTTAAAAAGAATTGTCGACCCTAGTAGCGAATAAAATGCAACCCCCCCCAAACAAATTTTTTTTCAAAATCAGGTTTTAACCATGACTGAGTAATTCTTTTGCGCTGAAAACGATAAAAAGGTGTTTTCGGGCATTTTCTGACCTAAAAAGTTGATTTTTGGAAAATTTTTTTTGACCAAAATTTGACTTTTTGCCTTGGGGGACCAAGGCATTCTACCTCGTTTTGTCACTGGAGCTAGGCAAAAAGAGTCTCCATACGCATTTTATGATCAAGAGTCCTGCTTAGAATTATGTCTAAGTGAGTGCGCGCATCTCTAACCAACCAAGCCCCCTGCGCCAACTTCGGGGGCACAGGCGGCTTGGTTGCTTGGGGTTGAGATGCGCACACCCACATACCTTAGACACAAATCACTCGAAAGTGACTCTGGATGCATGAAAAAACATGCATACCAGAGTTTCTTTATGCGGTAGGCCCCAGCTAACAAAACTATGTTCAAATGCCATCTTTTTTAGGACTCTAGGTACCATTTTCAGGTGGTTTACCTTGGTCCCCCAAGACAAAAAGTCGAATTTTGGTCAAAATTTTTTTTCCCAAAAATCATTTTTTTAGGTCAGAAAATGCCCGAAAACACTTTTTTCATCGTTTTTAGCGCATAAGAATTACTTAGAAATGGTTAAAACCTGATTTTGAAAAAAAATTGTTGGGGGGGGGTATTCGCTACTAGAGCCGGATTGTCCTTTTTTGGCATCCCAAATCTTTTTTTATTTTTGAAATTTTAGCCAAAATCTTTTTTTTTCGCTTCAAAATGGCAACAAGCACTGGATAAAATGACCCTTTTACTTCAAAAACAGTCAAAATGTCCTTTTTTTACCCAAATGTTCTTTTTTTTGAAATTTTTCATTCGGAGCCCTGAGTGTACGGCTTTTTTTAGGCCGGAAATGTTTTATTTTGCCTTTTCACCTGGGGCCTATCTCACTGATTGAAGAGTGGAAAGTGGAAAACGGAAAGTCATTTTCTGTCTAAATAAAATTTTGGAAAATGGAAAATAGGAAGTGGATAGAAGAAAATTGGAAAATTTTCCATGAAAAATTGATGACTAAGGTCTACAACTACGGTCTACAAATTTTTTGGAAAATTGGAAGTTTTTTGAAGTAAGACACAAAACCATCCTATCTTACCTGAATCATGTGGTGAACACAGTTTGTTAATACTAAAAATAGTGATTTCACTAGCCAAAACATCCATACTGGGATAGATACATATTCTGAGGGGGCATCTGTCTCCTAATCCCGAAAATATTAGTCACTTTACACGAGATTGCAAACCATGGTATCCTACCCAAAATTTTACGCTGAATATGGTTTGACCATACGGAAACTATGATTTTAAGTACTCAAACTCCAAAATTCGGCGTAGGTACCCGTGGTTCAAGTGGATATTCAGCTGAATCACCTGAAAAAATAAATTTTTTGTTGAAAATTGAAAACTAATCATATATTCTAACGTAAAATCGTGTGTGGAATAAGGTTTGATAGAACCGAATTTGCAATTTTCGCCACTCAAATTCCGAAGCCCGGGGTACGTACCATGGGTAGATGGTTATCCATGTGAATGACCGAGAAAATTAAATTTGGTCAAAGTAAGTAACAAAAAATTTTTCCTAACCTAAAATTGATCCTTTTTGCTCCTTAAATATCTTGCGAGGATCCACATCCTAAAATATCCTAATAAGGATATTTTGAATAGAGGGTCCTAATTAGGATGGTATACCAACGACCGGGTACACATTATGACCGGGTACAACGGCCGGGTACAGCGCCAAATTTTGTCTTGGTCCCCCCTGTTAATTTTTTAAATTTTTTTCGATTTTTTAATTTTTTTGCGCACTTAGGCTTAGCAAGGGTAGGCCAGCGCCCGTTAGGACGGACTCAAACGTGTGATTTAAGCATACTTTTTTAACTTTTACAAGAAAAGTGTACCCGGTCGTTGTACCCGGTCATAATGTGTACCCGGTCGTAGGGCAGTCAATTAGGATACTCTAGTTAAAACATCCTAATCAATATCTTTTTGACGAAAGAATCCTAATTAGGATATTTTTGACTAAAACATCCTAATTAGTATACTCTACAAAAAGGATCCTAATTAGGACCCTCTAGTCAAAATATCCTAATTAAGATATTTTAAGATGTATTTTATGATGTTTAGGAGCAAAAAAGATCAAAAAATCCCATTTGCTCCTAATTTAATAAGGAAGAGGATCAATTTCTCATCCCTGGGAACCACCAATCTGAGTTAGCTACCTCGGGTGTATACTTGTCCTAGAGGATGACTTAGCTAGGTATACCTGTAGGGTGGATATATATCCCTGTAGTCTAAATAGGTGTGCCAGTAGGGTGGGTAGGTATAGAAGAGAATTTAAGAAACCCAAACAACAGGTAGACCTTTTTCAAACCATTGAATATGGGTAAGCACCACTTGTCCGAGTGGATATCCAAGTGGGCCACCAGAAAATTCAAAAACCGATAAGACGTGGGAAAAATTTAGTACTACGACTTATTTTGGTCAATTATGTATTTGTACCAAGATTGCTGGGCTCTTGGCTAAGAAAAAATGACTTAAAGGGGCATGCCCGTGCGTTAAGGCGCGAATCAGCAGTTTTTTCGAATTTTTTCGAATCATCCCATTTTTCACTCGTAATGCGTCAAATCTGATATAGATGACCTTATACTACTTTTAAAAAACTAGACAGAAAACTTAAAAAATCTAGACGAGAACGAATATAAAAATTTATCGAGAAAGAAAAGAACTGCTGGTTCGCGCCTTTTCTCCCCATCGGGCACGATCATGCCCCTTTAAATCTAATTTTCATGTAAAAATTATTTCACGGAAAATTTTCTATTTTCCATGGAAACTGGAAAATGGAATGTGCAAAATATTTAGTGAGACAGAAAATTAGAATTCTCCATTTTTCACTTTCCATTCCAATTTTTCGTTTGGTGATACACAAACTTCCTTTTCCGATTCCATGGAAAATTTTTCAATCTTCAATTAGTGAGATAGGCCCCTGTGCTCAGTGGCGCTGTGGTTATGCTTTACATCAAAGTACAGGGTGTTTCAAGAATTTCGCCCACTTTTAAATCGACATAACTTTTTTTATAAGTCGTTTTTGAATTTCTACCAACGCAGATCAACTCAGAATCGAAAAGCAATTTTTTTGCTATATAAAGTAGAGTAGTTCACGGTCGGTTAACCGACCGACGGGTATTTGGCCAAAAAAAAACCGACCGAAAAACCGGGTACAAAAAAACGGGAAAACCGAAAACGGGTACAGCAAAATTTCGGTTAATTTACGACAAAAAAAACCGAAAACCGGGTACAAGCCGGTTAACCGACCGAAAAAAAAATTGAAAAACCGTAACCGAAAACCGGGTAGCCAAAATCCCGGTTAACCGAAAACCGGGTAAGGCTCAATTAACCGACCGTGAACTACTCTAATATAAAGTCAAAAACACGATTTTCGCTTGGTCCCCCCTGTGGTTCGGGCCTTGCACATCCAGAGACCATCCACAGTCCAGGACCCGAAACACAGGGAAGACCAAGCCGAAATCGTGTTTTTGACTTTATATACCAAAAAATCGCTTTTTGATTCTGAGTCGATCGGTCTACAAAAAAAGTTATGTCGATTAAAAGTGGGCGAAATTGTTGAAACACCCTGTACTTAACGGAGCCAAGATACTATTTTTAGTTCCAAGTTCAGCAACAGTGGTTAAAGATTTCTCAAAAAGATGAATCGAATATGAAAAATATAAAGGGTGTTTTTTTTAATTAAAATTGTTTTAGTCTGTGAAACTTTTTCACTTAATCATATTTTACAAAGCTTATGCTTGTTTGAAAGCCCTGAATGTGCGAGTGAAGACGTATTTTTTTGTTTTTACAAAAATTTGATTTCGGTTGCGAAAAAATCGATTAAAAAGTTGTTATTTTTTGACAAGTTGTCAAGCAATTTGGTTTAAATTTCGGTGTATGATGAAGCGCTCTCCAAATATCTCAGTGCCATCTTGTAGCACAGATTCAGGGCTAGAAAATCTAGGCTAAAGTACACTATTCGGGGTAGCCCAAAAAAGGTTTTTTTAAGGGAAAGTATGTTTTAGGCCCTAAAAACGATGGTAAAGGCGAAAAAAAGTGTGGGAAGGACATTTTCGATTGCTTTGGTCCCCTGTGTTTTTGGTCATTTTTCGCCTTGGTCCCCCCTATGGTTTTTGGTCATTTTTTCGACTCAAAAAGATGGATTTTGACCATAGTTTTGTTAACTGGGGCCTATCGCATAAAGAAACTTGGTATGCATGCTTTTTATGCATCCAGAGTCACTTTCGAGTGATTTGTGTCTAAGGTATGTGGGTGTGCGCATCTCAACTCCAAGCCCCCTGCGCCCCGAAGGGGGCTTGGTAGGTTAGAGATGCGCGCACTCACTTACCTTAGACATGATTCCGAGCAAGACTCATGATCAAAAATGCATAAAGAAGCTCTTTTTGCAAAGCTCCAGTGACCAAAACGAGGTAAAATACCAAAAAATGACCAAAACCATAGGATGGACCAAGGCAAAAAAAGACCATAAACCACAGGGGGATCAAGGCAATCGAAAAATTTTTTTTTCGGAAAATGCCCTTCCCACACTTTTTTTCGCCTTTTCCATCGTTTTTAGGGCCTAAAACATACTTTCCCCTAAAAAACCCCACAAATTTTGGCTACCCCGAATAGTGTACTCCTGCCGAAATCTATTTTACAGAATTTTTTTGGATGTAAGATTGTCAAGGTATGGTCTTTTAAAAATACCGTATTTATTCTAATAGAAGGCAGTCTCTATTAGAAGGCCAGTCTCTTAATAGAAGGCACCCCTGGGGGCCACTAGGGGGGTAAACCATGTTTATTGCATTTTAGCACAAAGCCAAAAAAATTTTGGAGGTTGAAAATAGAAGGCCATGGCCTTCTATTAGAATAAATACGGTAAACATTTTTTCAAAAAATTAGCAAAATTAGAAAAAAATGAAGAAAACCTGAATTTCAGTCATTTTCTGTTTTTTTAAATAGCAATATCTGAACATTCTCAAATTGAATTTTTCTGTAAATCGGCTTTTGTAGCTCTTGAACTGCGCTACAACATAACATCAAAACTTTTTGTATCACCGAAAACTAAATTGAAAATTTCATCGGCTGAAAGAATGAAACTAGGGTCTTTAGGCGCCTATCGGCGCCTATGCCATTCGGAAACATTAGTGGTTCGGGCGCTATCCTTGTGGTTGGGGAACAATAGTGGTTCATTTACATTAGCAGTTCGGGTAGATTAATCTTTCGAGTGCATTAACGGTTTGAGTAGATTATCCACCGTAGTTGATAACACACCTACTCTACCTGGCCTACCTCGCCTACCCTTGCTTATCCTCGCCTATCCTCGCCTATTTTCGCCTATCCTATACTGCCCTTGCCTATCCTCGCTTAGTCTTGCCTACCCTTGCCATTGTACTTGAGGGTTCCGCAAAGATATTCTACATTATTTAGCCAAAAATTGCAGAAAAGTGGGCGTCAACACGAAAATTTACCCAATATCCAGGCAAAAATACACCATCTCTAGTTTGGAAGGACTTAATTTTTTAAAGCCATCTCATTTTTCCGGTTATGTGCTTGAGAGACAGCTAAGAAGTTGAATTTTCGGGTTCCGGAAAGATATCTGACAAAAGATTGCAAAACCTGGCAAAAATCGTCTTGAACACGAAAATCCACCCAATATCCAGGCAAAAATACACCATCTCTAATTTGGAGGGCCTTAAAACTTTTTTAAGCAACCTCATTTTTCCGGTTATGTGCTTGAAAGACAGCTAAGAAGTTGAATTTTAGGGTTTTGGAAAGATATCCGACATGAGTTTACAGAAAATTGGAAGGAAATCGGTCTTGAACATAACATGCGTTAACCACACCCACACATCCGTCCCAAATACTATATAGCCAGATGGCTGCAAACTTGTCAAAGAAATGACACAACTTTTTAATCGATTTTTTTCAACAACCGAAATAAATTTTTTTTTGTAAAAACTAAAAAATACGTCTTCAATCGCACATTCAGGGCTTTCAAACAAGCATAAGCTTTGTAAAATATGATTAAGTGAAAAAAGTTTCACAGACTAAAACAATTTTAATTAAAAAAAAACACCCTGTAGAATACGTAAAAAACGAATGATACGGATATAGTTGACGCTCGCATCATATGTTAAAGGACCATGGTTTTTGCGCGTAGCGGTTGTCCCCGCCAATTCAATTTTCTTTCCTAATTATTGAACTTCTGTACGGATTTTTCAACTTGGTTTCTAATAGGGTGGGACGCGGTCGGGTACCCGAATCGGGAACCGAACCGAAACCGGAGGCATTTCGGCAAAATTACCCGAACCGAGAACCGGGTGTCCAGGAACCGGAAGAACCGAGAACCGGGTCCAGGAACCGACCGGTTCCGGTTCCAAATAAGCATTGGATAGAATTGCTAATTTGAAAGTTTAATTTAAGTTTAAAGTTTAAACTTTGAAAATTTGATTGAATTTTGTCAAAAATTGTCTCGACAAGATCGTATTGTAAAATGGCACACAGTTATTGCTAGGGTTGTGAAAGAGCATATGATCGAGCATATTCTCGAGCATATCCTTGAGCAGATTGGTCAATTTCGAGCATATGCTCGGCCCACAGTCAACTCTCGAAATAGAAACCAGTTTAACTGTACAGTTAAATGTACGGCCACAGTTAACATTTCGCCTCCCAAGCGTAGTAAATGCCCGAATCGACTCAGAATTTATTGCTGAACACGATAGTGCAAAAAATTTTGAAAAAAGTTTGGTATGAGATGGTGAAAACCCCTCCTGAAAGTAGGCTGTTTTTGGTCACCATCAACAATAATGTAATAACGGCACCTTGCGGACCGGCCTTAGGGTGCCTTATAGAGAGGTGCTGTTATCCAGACGTGCCGTTATAGAGATGGTTTTGTACAAGATCAGTGAAGGACAGGGGAGACCAATGCAAAAAAGAAATTCAAACTCCTATCGTGGTTT
>SADC01001025.1:0-56700 GCA_004194705.1 Ditylenchus dipsaci
GTTGAATTGTTTTAATTGTGGATCGATTCAACCTGTGTGAATCGATTCAACTATTCGATTCCAATATCATTCTTCTAACTAAAGAAGGCAGTCAACGGCGCACGCAGCGCGCCGCGTAAAAATGATTTCAATGTTTATTATCGCTCGACATCCGGATACATGATATTATTATATAATTGTTATCATATCGTGGATCAGCACGAAATACGCATCGACGTCATATCTTTTATTCGCTCCGAAACTTCCAACCATTTTCAACCATCACAAACGAACTGTCTGAATCGATTAAGTGGAACCAACGGCTGGATCGGTCTGGCTTTGTATGGATAGATTAGGATTGGATGCAATGATTTTTTTGTATGAATCGATATGTATGTCGATATGTATATGTATCGATTTATTTAGCCATTATAATCAAACATTCAATCCTCCAAATTATAGAATACATCATACAATCCAGCCTACATCCTCCTCAGGCCTCTGCTCTTCAGCCCACCAATCATCCTGAAGCCGTTTCGATTGAGTTCGATTGAAACGGGTCATACTACATAGGTGAACTTATTCAATTGAATGAATCAGGAAGATTATATCGATCCATTTGAAACTATTTGACTCATCTAATTGCAACATCAACTACATAAAGCAATGATTTCTGTGGTCTCCTTCGATATGGAAGTTTTGCTTCGACAGTCCTATACATAAGATAACCGTCATCATATATGTGTCAGCACGAAATACGCATAAACGTTATATTGATGCGAATCAGTTTATGTGGTTGAATCAATTCAACTATTTGAATCGATCTAACCAATTCAATCGATTTGTTTGGTTGATTCGTATTAAATATTCGGATCGACTTAACTGGGTGAAGCAGTTTAAAGTGAATTAGATAAATCGAATTGGCTAACCCGATTTGATCGTTTAATTCACACTATTGAGCATTATTCTCATTCATTTTATCGATTCCGAAAGCTTGAACATTATAGCCAAATCTAATCTATCCATTCAGTAGAATCGACCCTCGCAGCTGAACTATATGCAACACTTGAATCGAATCAATTGAATTGGATAGAATTGAAATTAACATTTTTTAATTATTCGAAAGCAACTACAAAAATAAAGCGACTACGAAAAGAAAAAAAACGAGGGCGCGCGCAGCGCGCCCGGCCCTGGAAACTAGTACGCCTCCTAATCTCTGAAATATCGGCCATGGACAGAACATCGCCGCGGCCGAAACATCGCCGCGCCAAAACACCGCCGGGACAAAACATAGCCGGCCATAGCATCGCCGAGGCCGAAATATCGCCGATCAGTTTTCAGGGCTAGGGGAAACTTGCCAAAAAAGAAATTTGCCAAAACGAAATTTGCCAAATCGAAATGCGCCAAAACGAAATATGCCAAAACGAAATTCGCCGAAACGAAATTTGGCTAACGAACCAACAGGGGGGACCAAGGCAGTTTTTACGTTTTTTTCAAAATTTTCGAAATTGTTTCCTAACCACCTAAAACCACCCCAAACCAGCGAAAACCATTCGAAATCACCCAAAACCACCCAAAATAGCACAAAACCACCTAAAACACCCCAAATCACCAGAAACCACTCAAAACTTCACCAAACAAAAATTTAAATTTAAAAATTTAATTTAAATTTTTAGTCTTAACCAACCAAACTAGAGATGGCGAATGGGGGGCGGGCGGGATAACGGGACGGGATTTTGGCCAAAATAAAAACGGGAACGGGGGATTTTGAGTTTGAAAAAACGGGATCCCGGCGGGATCCCGCCCGAAAAACGGGATTTTTCTTTTATCGTTAATTTTCACAGTAAAAGTGGCCCCAGTGCTTCAAAAGGATGTTTTTTATTAAAATTTTCTCACATACATCGATGCAGAATAATTTCAATAACAATAATTCAACTGCGTTAAGACTCTGTTCAAAAAGATTAAATTTCTGCCTCGCTGATTTTAAGATTACTCCGGTTCTACTGGAGTTGCCGGTGCCGAAGACATTTTGGTTCCCCTGTCGTTTTTTTTTCATGAAAACAGCTTGGTCACCCATTTTGCTAAAAAAATATTTCTTCTATTTTGAAATTTTTTTGTTTTCTCGAAATGGTTTGTTTTCCAGAAAGTTTCAAAACTCTGGTTGGATTATATTTTAGGGGAGGGGAGGTGCGGTCATAGGGTAATTACTCCCCTTGACCGAAAAAATAGGCAAAATTAGGCAAATAACCCCCCTCCCTCCCTCGATAAAGTTGAAGTTGCGGCACTGCATAGAAAGAAAAAAGTTATGGTTATTTAACGCTAAAATTTTAGTGAATTTTGAGTAGCGGTTTCAAAAATGTCCAATTAGGTGCCATCCTACCCTTCCGACATACTATTTTGTGGATGGGACAAACCTTCGCAAGCTACCCAATTGTCTGATTCAATTTTGGTGTGATAACTTTTCTATCTGATTCTGACTGAAAAAAATTGCCATCACATTTTGAGCAGCAAACAAAATGTGTAGAGGTTAACGCGATATAGAACTAAGTACTTATCAATTTGGGTGATTTCCCTTTACTTTGATGGTCATCGCATTCAATTGCCAAATTCAAGCCATTTGCTAACAGTAAAACAGTGTTGCAAATGGTTGCAATCCATTGCTCAATGATTTTTAGCCTAGAAGCCAGTAAACTTGCTTAAAAGTAGAGTGAAAAAATAAAGGAAGTCACAAACATAGCAAACAAGGAATAATCGAATTCACCAAATTTCTGCAAAAAATGAGAATTCACAAAAAAATGCTCTCAAAATTGCTTTTTTAGGACAAAATTTTCCTGAAAATGACTAGCGGGATTAGGCAAAAAACGGGAACGGGACCGGGATTTTCGAAAAAAAACGGGCGGGATAACGGGACGGGATTTTGGGCCGAAATCGGGGCGGGCGGGACGGGATCCCGTACGGGATCCCGTCCCGTCGCCATCTCTAAACCAAACCAAGTGGTCGTCGGCTTGGATCGAAATTTTTTTTTACGTTTTTGGATTCCAAAACCTATTTTTTGGACTAATTCGTGCACGCTGAACATGGTTTGACAGTGGTAAAATCACGTTTTCTGAGGCTCCTTTCATACTCCCGCGCAACACGAGTCGCGCAACAAAATTTCATACAGTTTTACACGACCAATTTTTATTTTCGGTCGTAGACATCTTATGCTCAAAATGACGGCTAGAATCTAGCAAACATTTTGTTAATAAAAATCTTCAATCTCATATAAAAATGTTTTAGGAATAATCACAAGTATGTGGCAAATCGGCGTGTTGCGCAAGAAAGTGACGCAACACACCGATTTGCCACATACTTGTGGTTATTCCTAAAACATTTTTATATCAGATTGAAATTTTTTATTAACAAAAATGTTTGCTAGATTCTAGCCGTCATTTTGAGTATAAGATGTCTGCGACCGAAAATAAAATTGTTCCTGTAGAACCCTATGAAATTTTGTTGCGCGACTCGTGTTGCGCGGGAGTATGAGGGGAGCTTGAAGAAATTTTTGAGTTTTGGGGAATAATTGATTTTGGTAAAATCGATTATTTGCCAAAACTCAAAAAATGACTGAGAAAACGGCATTTTGCCACTGTCAAACCATGTTCAGCGTGCACGAATTAGTCTAGAAAACTGGTTTTAGAAGCCAAAAACGTAAAAAAAAAATTTGATCCAAGTGGACGACCACTTGGTTTGGTTGGTTCAGACTAAAAATTCAAATTCCCGCAAAATTTTTGTTTGGTGTAGTTTTGTATGGTTTCGGGTGGTTTAGCGTATTTTGGGTTGTTTAGTGTGATTTTGGCTGGTTTTTTGCTGTTTTTGGTGGTTTTTGGTTGTTTGGGGTGGTTTTAGGTGGTTAGGACACAGTTTCGAAAATTTCGAAAAAAACGTAAAAACTGCCTTGGTCCCCCCTGTTAGTTCGTTGGCCAAATTTCGTTTCGGCAAATTTCGTTTTGGCATATTTCGTTTTGGCGCATTTCGATTTGGCAAATTTCGTTTTGGCAAATTTCGTTTTGGCAAATTTCGTATTTGGCAAATTTCGTTTTTGGCAAGTTTCCCCTAGCCGTTTTCAGTAGAAATCAAAATAATTAAGGACTAAAAAGCTGGTATTACATCAAGCTGGTATTACGGTATTACGTCTGCTATTACGTTCCCAGTCATGAGATCCTCAGGCCATTTGGTTATTTGGTCAAGCGGCGATTAATTTTCCTGTGGTAAATTCCCCTCCGGTTCAAATCCTGGTGGTTGCAGACATTATTTTATCTTTAACGCAAACCCTTCCCCTCCACCCTTTATTTCCTGGCCGAAACCATGCGCAGCGGATCACTGGTACGGAATGCGCACGTCTTTAGTCTATTCTTGCGTGAAATTTAACACGGTGAAGACGGCTTTTAGACCCACCGTGAAAAAAACAAAAAATCCTGGGCGCTACTCGGTTATACCCCCCCCCCCAAAGTGCTACTCGGGAATAATCCCCCCCACCCCCAATCCTAGGAGCTACTCGGTTATACCCCCCCCCTAAAATCGAGATTTTTAGGAGTGGTCAAAACACATTTTTAAGCAATAATTTTGCCATAAAAGGACCAGAAAAGCAATTAAAATAGGGTTCAAGGGCTGTATTGGGAGGGGAAGGGACAAAACAGGGGCCACTTCTATAGTGCCTATAAGTAACAAAGAGTATTAATTCTCTAAGCGTTGAAGTCACTTTCAAACCCACCCACTTGTGGTGCACGTAAAAGTATAAGCACTCGAAATGATCGGACCGATCAGCCAGGTGGATCTCGATGGTTGTCGTTTAACTTTTGGATGGCTGAGCTTACCGAGTAGCGTCAAATCCTGTTTCGAGATTTTTTTTTGCACAGTTCTGACAAATCAGTTTTATCTACGGACTGAGCGAAAAAATTGCGATATCCCGTCTCTGTGCGAAAATTGCGAAAATCTATGATACTCAGCGTGGTTGATTTACTTGTGAAAGTATAATCAGAAAAAGAAAATGAGATCATAGAAAAATTAGAGATTTTGCCGGTCTCATGGATTTCGCACATGGACGCAATATCGCGATTTTTTCGCGCAGTCCGTACACAAAACTAATTTGTCTGAACTCTGCGAAAAAAACTCCCCGAAACACGACTAATGAATATTTAGATAAGGGAAGTCAGTTATTTAAAAAGATTACTTGTTATTATTAATATATGATCCTACAGCACTCCCTCTAATAACTCCCGACCCTTGGTTTTTTCACTAGGATTTCAGAATTAGTGCCATTTTTGATTAACTAATTCAAAAAAATTTCGGCGGTTGAAAAATAACTCCCCATGGGAGTAAATGGAGTGAATATGGTATAAGGTTTTTTGGCGCTAGTAGCGAATACCCTATATAACTAGCTTGGGAAAACTGTAAACATCTTAAATTTTAATTAAATTGTCTTTTCAGGAAATTTTTGACTAAACTTCGGTCACATATGTAGGTTAGGCTTAGGCTTTTTAGGCCAGGGTAGGCCAGCGTATGTTAGGACAGACTCAAACATGTTTGTCTTACTTCTTTAGTGTTCGAAAAGCGTTTTTGAGCCCGTCCTAACATACGCTAGCCTACCCTGGCCTAATCCTAGATGCCTAAGCCTGAAAATCACCAAAAAATACCCTAAAAGACCATGTATTTTTGCCGAGTTGAAGTCAATTCTTTTGAAAAAAAATTAGTTTTTTCGATTAGAAACTGATCACTTATGTTTTTTTTTCATAGTAAAAAACAGAAAAAACTAGTTTAGACCGTGTTTTTGGGCTAATTTTCGAAAATTTAGAGTGGGGTCTCCAACGACAAAAGTGCCGAAAATTGAAGTAAACATAGGGGAAATGTTATGGACTCGAGAAGAGTATTGTCTTTTTTCCAGAAATATTATAACCAATGTAAATCAATAAATTTAGCCCAATTAATTGTTTTTTTTCCATTGCATATTTAGTACCATTCAAAAGCTGAGATTACGGCAAATTTTTTGAGACCAAACACAGCTATGATTACAGCGACAATAAAAATTTTCAGTCAGAAAAAAAATCACCAAGTTTAGTGAATTGGTATTAGCACGATAGTTTGCTAATGCAATAAAATAAAAATTTTGACGGCCGTGAAATGTCGGCCGTATTGGAAGCAATAGTTTTTCTTGACTCTTACTAAAAGGCGAGATTTCGATTCTCGTTTGAATTTCACTGGTATCCGCCTTTAAAAATATTTCCATCGGCGGCGAGCATGCACCTTCAAATCACTATTCCTGTTCTTTTATGGTTAAATTATCACTAAAAATAGTTTTCCAACACTTTTAGACAAGAAAAAACACCTTAAACACTTTAAAAAAATATTTTATAGAAAAGTCAATTTTTAGGAGGGATATATCATACACTCCTGAAGAGGGCGCAGGGGGCTTGATAGATTAGAGATGCGCGCACTCACTTACCTTAGACATGATTCCGAGAAGTACTCTCGATCATAAAATACATATTAGGACTCTTTTTGCCCGGACCCAGTGACCAAAACAAGGTAAATTGTTAAAAAATGACCAAAACCACAAAGCAACCAAGGCAATCACAAAAAATTCGAAAAAATAGCCTTTTCACACTTTTTGCCGTTTCTGTGGTTTTTACGGCCTTAAAAATACTTAGACCTTGAAAAATGTACTTTTGGGCTACCCCGAATAGTGTACTCATGCCTTTTATTACGGTATTCTGTTAATCCTAAAGCAGAGAGCTCGAATGGGAAATGAAGTTCGAAGGAGCCTAGTCAGAGGTTCGGCCGAGGTTTAAACCTCCTAGGAACCTCTTTTCATCTTCCACAGACAATCTCCTGGGTGGTGTACTATCGATAGAGGTTCGAAAGAACCTCTGGCCAACCTATTGACATTCAAAAGATCCCTGCCCGAGGTTCGATGGAGGTTTGAACCTCCTTTGACAATCAAATCTTCAAATTTGAATGTCGTAGGAGGTTCAAGCCTCCGTCGAGGTTCGCCTGAGCATTCAAAGAGTATCGCAAAAATTATGGTAAAGGGACGTTTCGCCCCCTTTTGGACATTTATCCAAAAGGGGGCGAACTGCTAATTTTGCCTTTGTCCCTGTTGATTTTTTTGAATTTTTTTTCAGTCTAATTGCGTAAGAAACCGTGTTATAAGACGTTTCCCCCATTTTTCAACGGAAAGACAAACTCTATATCAAAACTTCTTAACGTGCTGGTCATTTTTCCAAAAAATGGCGATTTATTGCCTATGGCAGGTGTAGCATTTATACGAAATTCTTGTAGTCGTTTTCTTGTGCCACCAGTAGAGATGAAAATGGCCTCCACCGAGCTGGACTGCTTTCATAGATCCCCCAAATTTTGTGCTGATTGGACTAAAATAAAGCTAAGACAAATCTAATACTAATACTGTTGCACTACAATAATACTTACATTACGGTCAGCGTCTCCAATGATTCTTGTGGAACATGCTATTAGAGGCTAGGGGACATTTTTCAAAAACGACATTTTTTTCAAACGACACTTTCAAAATGACATTTTCACAAACGACATTTTTTAAAACGACATTTTTCAAAACGATACTTTTCCAAGACGACATTTTTCCAAACGATATTTTTCCAAAAGGGCACTTTTCCAAAACGACACTTTTCTAAACGACGTTTTTCCAAAACGAAATATTTCCAAGGGTCTAAGATAGCCAAATTGATAGCTTTTGGTGGATTGATTCACATTTCTGGTCTGGTCGAGACAAGCACTGCGGCTCAGAAGCGAAAGATCGAGGGAATCAAAGAGGCTTCGGCAGCGTTCAATGCGGAGGAGATGGCAACAGCATGGCCCGAATGGCAACGCAATCGACGGGATCAATTAAGAAGATGTGAACATTGATGGAGTCTGAAATGGTTTTATCTGAAGTGGAGTATTATTATTGTTCTCGTTTCTTTTTTCAATAAAGCATGATTGGTGGACAAAATTGGGGTTTATTTGTGTCCGTTAGATGTCTGTCTGGTTGTATGGGTATAGAATAACGAGGTTCTGTAAAAAACTTAAAAAATGCCGGTAAAAACAGAATGGGTTTTAGACAGAGGTAAACTTTAGTGGTTTTGCTCTTTGCCAGAGAATATGCATGGAAAAAATGTATAGGGTTTTTTGTAGGGTTGTACAATAGGAATATTCCCGGGAATATTTCCGGGAATATTCCCGGAACATTGGGAATATTCCCGGGTTTCCCGGTATTTTCCCCTATATTGGGAATATTCCCGGAATATTCCAATGTTCCCGGAATATTCCCGGGAATATTCCCGGTTTTCTATATTTCCGGAATTTCTACAACTCTAGTTTTTTGTATAATTTTAACAGGATTTGATAACTGCTATTTCGAGAACTGTCGTTTTAAAGAATTGTCGGAACAATGGAAAAATATCGTTTTGGAGAAGTGTCGTTTTGGAAAAGTGTCGTTTTGGAAAAGTGTCGTTTTGGAAAAGTGTCGTTTTGGAAAAGTGTCGTTTTGGAAAAGTGTCGTTTTGGAAGAATTTCGTTTGGAAACGTGTCGTTTTGGAAAAATGTCGTTTGGAAAAATGTCTTCTGGAAAAAGTCGTTTGGAAAAATATCGTTTGGAAAATTGTCGTTTTGAAAAAAACTACATTTGAAAAGTGTCGTTTTTGAAAAATGTCCCCTAGCCCTGTTAGACCAATCAAAGACCTTCATTTTTGGCAGCTAAAAAACGGCTCACCCCGGCTATGACACAAACTGTTCTAGAAATGAACGATTCTGACATTAATTCATTATGACAATAATTCAAATGAAATTAATTGGTTTCGACACGATTTGATTTGAAAGTAATTGTTTGGCATTTAAATGTCTTCGGAACAAAGTGGTTTTGATACTAGGGACTTGTAAATAATAACTTTGACAGTATAGTTCACTGTATCTTAAATCGCTTTATGGTTGACTTTTTGCTATAAAATTATTATCCGTTACGATATTCACAGTGCAGTTCTCTTTGATTCAATGTACACTTGCGCAGTTTTCAGGTTGTCCATTGAACCACCACTTGACTGCATATAAAGAATTCTGTAAGTTCTCCTTGCTTAAATCAACCGGATCAAAAGCAGACATAAAATGGTGACCCATCTTTATTAAAATCTTCTACCAATAATAACAATGCAATAATACAATAACATGTACTTTCACAATTGGTCCAAAACAGTAAAATCAGATTGCTTCTCAGATACTCCAAAATTTCTTCCCGATTGTAGGCTAGAGCAATATTCCATCTTTGGCGAGCAATGCGCTGATCTACTAGCTTCAATTTCTTCGGTGTGCCCTGGAGCAGAACGATTTGCGCCTCCATCAGACTGCATTCTTTGTTTCATTTGCCTTAGCCACCGCCGGAATTGCGGCCTCTTGCCATCAGCGGAATGCTTTATGCAACGCCACTGTTGAATCCCTTCGGCATTAGGCTGCTCAGAACGTTTGTATATCTCTCCTTAAATAATTTTTCTGATAGAGATACTGTAGATGCAAAAACTGACCTTCAAAAATTGCCAGAAAACTGATATCACCGTTCTTCATTCTTTTTCTACTTGGAATAAGCTCGATTGGAATGGGTGGATTGACTGTCACCTTCTGCTTCTCTGGACGACTAGGATGAATTGCCACCTCTTCTTGATCTGCTTGAGTAAGAAGATCCACCGTTCTTCCGCTCACATCTCCATCCATGCTTGCCTCATCCTAGCTACTATAGTTGTTCATGATGATAGGATCTAAATTAGTGTAAATAAAGCAGTGAACAACGTAAAGTGCATGAAAAAGCATCAAAAAACAGGAAACGGAAAAAGAGCCTTGAATAAAGCAACAAAAAGAGTCACAGTCATTAGTTCCGCACGATTTGTTGCAAGATGATTTTGGACATAGACAATTACTTTCAAATCAAATCGTGTCGAAACCAATTAATTTCATTTGAATTATTGTCATAATGAATTAATGTCAGAATCGTTCATTTCTAGACAGTTTGTGTCGTAGCCGGGGTGAGCCTAAAAAACACATATTCAAGAATCGAAAACAAAACATGACATCAGCATGTGGCTGGGTGAGTTACAAAACGGTACGAAGTTTTGAAGTTGTCATTCCATCCATTTGAATCTATTCCACTGGCTGGATTGGTCAATCTATCTACTTGATTCGATTCAACTGGCTGGAGTGGTCAATTCAACCTTTCGAATCGATTCAACTGGCTCGATTGCTCAGTCTATCCGATTGAATTGATTGAACTAATTACGGGACGGGCCTGGCGGACGGGCGCCCATATGCCCACCAGTGCTGTGAATCTCAGCACCGGGTGAACTTCAACCACCTGTTTTTAGCAGTTTATTAATATTACCCAGCCCGGTCCCGTGGATTAATGGGTAGCTCAGACATCGGCACCGGGCTAGGAATAAAAAAATTAATAATTTTTTAAACCTTCTCCATAGCGGCACCGGCCTGGTGCCGAAGAAATTATGACGTAAAATCCCTTGTAAATTAACAGGGCACCAGGCCGATGCCGCTATGTAGAAAGGTTTAAATGATTAATTTTTTTATTCCTAGCCCGGTACCGATGTCTGAGCTACCTAATGATCCGTGGCACCGGGCTGGGTAATAATAATAACTGCTAGAAACAGGTGCCTGAAATTTAGCCGGTGCCAAGATTTGCAACACTGCCCCACGTCAGGATTTTCAGAAACTGTTATTGCCTGCATTGTTTGGCCTTATAGGCATTGTTCGCCTCCTAAATTCAAGTCTTGTGTTTAAAGAAGCCACTTCCGCATGCTTATTTTTGTTCATTTTAGTTTCTGAAAATGGGTGGCTATCATTCCAGCAAGGACAATGAAGAGCAAAACTTGGCTTACGAAGAAATGCTTCAGCTTTTGAACAAGTCGATTGAAGCCACTGAAAAAATCGAAGAGCTGCAAGAAAGTCGTATTCAACAATGTGAGCAAGAGCATAAGCAAAAAGAAATTATATCCAGAAAGCTGTGGATCGACAGAAGCAGGCTCTAGACGAATACGAAAAACGTTGTTATCTCAAAGAATTGGAAGAGGCAGCTGCCGAAGCGGAGCGATACAAGAAACAGCAGCAAGACACTGCTAGAGCTATGGCTTTCTACCACCAGGAATATTTGCGCAAAAAAGAGGTAAATTTTTTTGTTGGTCTTTGTCAATATTTTTCTTTCAGGAAAAGAAAACAACCTTCAACGACTTGGCGAGAAACAAGTCAGTGACCTGCAGTTGCGTGAAGATTGGCGCCGGAAAATGGTGTGATCAGATTTCTAACTTTATTTGAGCTACATGTTTTTTTGCCAGGAAGAAGAGTTAAGTAAAATTGAGCAAACCAAAGTGGAACTGGAAAAGCAAAAGCAACGTCAGCAGGAAGTTGTCAACCAAAAAATAGTAGGTTTTGTTCTTACTAACGGCTCTACGACTTGTTCGATTATAAATCTATTGTGACTATCAGGAGGAAGAACTCAACAGAATTGCGATCGAGAATGCGCTGAAGAGTATGGAAGAAGAAGATGACGGAAATGCTTCAAAAGGTGCATTCAATCAGATTGATTTCAGTGTATATCATAATATAGAAACCGCATGGAAGTCGGCTGGCACAGCTAAGAAGGAAGCCAAGAAAAAAAGAGGGTCTCAGCAGTTTCCTGGCAGTTCTCCAAGCACACCGTTTCTATTGCTGCAGGAAAAGTCGTTACTGACTAAAAGGAAGGAAGAACCAGTTGACATAAAGCCAGCAACTTTGCAGGTAATTTTTTGCATAATCAGATTTGTTTTGTTTTCTTTTTTTCTAGCTGGGTAGTTTTATTTTTTTAGAGTAAGTCCAGGACTGCAAAGCAATGGGCCATTCCGACAAGAGTTCTACAAACGAGTTCAGAGCCAACTCCTAGCGAGGCAATTGCAAAGAGTCCTTCTGATAATATCAATTGGGGGGAAAACGCAAGAAAAAGAAAAGAGTGAAGCTTCAAGAAACATTGTTGGATCCTTCACTTCTGCTGGACATAAATGTGGTGGGCGACCCGGATCGTGTAAATGCTGGTGAAATTGACAGAATGCCTCCGAAGTCAAGCAAGAAGAAAAAGAAGCGCTAAATTTTTATTGCATATATATTTGTACAACTGTTTGAGAGTGTTATTGTTGCAGTAAACTGTGCGCTGGCTACTTATTGGCGTGACACGCACATTTCACTCTCCAGACATTTCTCTCTCTGGACATTTCACTCTCTGGTACATTTCACTCTTGAAACCATTATGAAAATTCGAAATGAAACCGATTGGTTTACTTTCTATTATTTGCAATGTGGAGTATGCTGGTCTTAACCGTAAAGCGGCCAACCTTCGCGCGGTACTTAAAAGTATATTCGACAGCTTTCCTATCAAAAATCTTTCATCTGATGTCGATTAATATAAAATAACAAAATTATAAGTAACAATTATTATAAGTAACAATTACTAATACATCCAAAATTTCGGATCCGAGAGGTAGATACCTGATTAGAGCAAATATTATACCGGAGAGTGAAATATCAACGCTAGTAGCGAATATCCCCCCAACCCAACGATTTTCACTTTTTTACTTTAGTAAAAAGTACCCAAATTTATGTCCCAGACCTCGGAAAATGTGCGCAAACTCTTCATTAGTCACAACTTCCGTACGCTGGCCTACCCCCAAGCCTAAGGGCTAAGCCTAAACTTGTTGTTTGCAAGGGTAGTTACAGCAATTTTTGAAGGGCGGATGCTTGGGGGGGGGGTATTCGCTACTAGCGCCGAAATGTCCTAGAGAGTAAAATGTCCCGGATAGTGAAATGTCACGTACCCCTTATATGCATTTTTCTAATTTTATCATGAATAACAACAAATTTAATTGCATTTAAATTTTGACCCTTTTTTGATTTTTAGATTTTTTAACACGGGATGTTTTTCTAACACTGATTTTTTAGATTTTTCTTAATACGGAAAACCACTATGCATTTCGTGCAGAATTACGCGCTGAGCAGGTAGGCTGAAAAAAATTTCAGAGAAGAGGGGTGATAACGGGTTGAACAGCATTTGAAAGTAGCTAACTTTCACCTACTCGCAGCCACCTGGAATTTGAGCAAAAATGAGTATTACTTGCTCAAATTTATTTACCACACGAGCGTATAATATCTCAAAATGCAGGCTGTGATCATGGCCATTTGTTGCAATAAAACTTGTATCTGAGTGATTATAATTTTACAGAGAATTATTGATTTTTCCTATAAGGGCCATTTTCAGACATCTCTTGTTTGCCCGTAAACGGCCTTAGTACGTTATACTTGCGTCCAACTGCTTAATGCGTGGTCAATACTTGTAGAGAAATTCAAGAGCTACAGTGTTAGCTATTTGTGGTGTCAGCTTATAGTGTTGTATCCCCACCGAGTTTGAAAACAGTTTTGTTGACAATGGCCTACCGCATGGATATACTCCGCATTTATATGCAAAACTGTTGGATTACACGTCGGATTCATGTTCAGCAGCGCTGTGCATTTGGCTCGTTTGCGAGGAAGCAGCTCGCATCCCTTAAAAGCAAGCAACGCGAGCTGCTCGCTCGCCAAATAGCTAACTTTATGGCTCGCCAAGTTAAAGAACAAAGTGACAAGAGCTTCTTATCTCGCGAGCCATTTGGCTCGAATATATAATAAGCCTAAGCCTAAGCGTATGGTTCGGCTCGCGCAAAGTAGTGTTAATAGAAATAAAGCCAAAATCTTGATTATTTTTTTCAAATTTTTGACTGATTTTTTGCAAAATTAATAGGGTTGTCGAGCCTTCGAAATCTTTGAGCCTTCGGTTCGGCTCGAAGCTCGAAAAAATCGAACTTTCGAGCCGAGAGCTCGGAAAAAAAAATTTTCGGCAGCTTTGCTGCCGCGTAATAAGTGTCTCTCAGCCGTCAAATTTTTCGAGCCTTCGGTTCAGCTCGAAGCTCGAAAGTTTCGAGCCTTCGATTCAGCTTGAAGTTCGAAAAAAAATCGAACTTTCGAGCCGAAAGTTCGATTTCGAGCCTTCGGCTCGACAACCCTAAGCATTAAGCTAGTAATACTTTATTTGTCCTTTTCCTTGTCTTTAACAATAAATCGACTTTCAAAACTCACATAAAAGCGCGAGCCGAACCATTCGTTTTTGTTTGCGACCCAAATGTTTTGCGATACAAATGGCTCGTATGGTGTTGGCTCGCTTAAAAAAAAACAAGTACGCGAGCCAATTGGCTAGCATATATAAATGAAGGCGAGCCATATGGCTCGAACCCATATGGCTCGCTAGGACATGCGATTTTAGGTCTTGCATTTGGCTCGCGCGAGCCAAATGGACAACACTGATGTTCAGCGTAGTCAATTTGCTTCTAAAACCATTATTTTAGTAGAACCCACTATGATTTGAAATTCCACTCAAAACAAAAAACATTTAAATAAAAATTTTGATTTTTGAATTTTGAGACTCGGGTCTTTTTGAATTTTCAGAGCAGTTTTTCAGGCACATCGACTATTCTCAACATGAATCCGTCATAAAGGCTGTAAAAAATGCAGGATTATCGCATCGACTTTTATTTCTGAAATTTTTATTTTTTGACGAATTCATGTTCAGAATAGTCGATTTGCCTGAAAAACTGCTCTTAAAATTCAAAAAGACCCGGATCTCAAAATTCAAAAAATCAAAAATTTTAATTTGAATGTTTTTTGTCTTGAGTGGAATTTCAGATCACAGTGCACGGGCTTTCAAGACAAAGAAAAATCGGCAATTGAGCTTTTACTGAAATTTTCAGGAGTCATGTCCACTTCAACCAGGTATATCGTTTTTCTGCTACGTCACTTTTTTATTTCCTACGTCTATCTGAAAGAGGAGTTTCAAGGCTACATTTTGGTACCAAAACTATGTCGATAAATACTTTTTTTTTTTGATGTTTTCATACGCAATTAAGTTTGCTTAAATTCTTGAGAAAGTGGCTGCAAAAGTCGGTTTTTTTATCCCCGATGTTAATCGATGTTAAAACAATGAGAAGTGTGTTCTAGAAATAAAATTTTCGAATTCCTCGCGTTTTTTTAGTCTAGGAGTTCCCTTTCCGGCAAAAAAAATAAAAATAAATAAAAGACGCCACCGGTGGGAGTCGAACTCGAGTCCCTTTTTGGTCACAAGCAAGAGTTTTACCACTACACCACCAAATTCAATACAATTGACTCAACTGCATGTTTTGAAAGCCCGTGAGTGGGTTCTACTAAGCGTTTGAATAATTATTGTCCTGAGCGGGATTCTAAATTTGACGGTTACTTTTAAGCCGAAAAGCACTTTTACATGAAAATCGACCACGCTGAACACAATTCTGGCATCAGTATCACAAGTTTCTACTACAGAAATAAATTTCTTAGTAAATTTCATTATATCATTTTGAGTAAGTAATTTGTTTTGCCCAGAGCTTCTGCGCGCATTACTTTTTTTTTCAAAATTTTGAGAATTATCTGTTATATCAGAATCTGGCGTCGAAAATTAGGGGGCCAAATTTCAAACGTCTAAGAATTCATAATTTTCGGTTTAAAATAAGTTTGGAGAAATGGGTTTTTTACTTTATTGTTTTATTATGAGAATCTATCTATTTATATGCTAAAACTTTATATACCGAAAGAAAGCCCGTTCAATTCTGCATAGAAAAGATATTATAAGTGCATAGGTTCAGTGATATATACATGGCGGAAAATCAAAAAATAATGTAGGATCCAGTTGTTCAAAGCGCCCATAACAGCCAACTTTGAAATGGCTCTATCTCGCAAAATATTTGTTAAAAAACTGAGCTGTTTTTATCAAAGTTGTTTAGAATTGTCTGCTCTATCTTATAGACGCAAAAGAAATTTTTTGAAGAAATCAAGGTAACAAGCCTTCCGAAGAGAAGGTCCAATATTACAGAAGAATACTTTTAACCCTATAAAGACGGCTGATTTTGAGACCCCTGAAAAATTTGAAATCGTGTTTCAGAGAATTTTTTTGCAGAGTTTGGACAAATCAGTTTTCTCCATGGAGTTGTAACCCAATATACCCCCCTCCCCATAATTTTTTGGCTTAGGTTTGAGGCTCAGAAACAAACCATAATAATTTTAGCTTTTTTTTTTCAAAAAAAGTATGTTTTTAGGTAACCTAAAAAATTATTGGAGGGAGGGGTATATTCAGCTAGCGTCAAATTTTTTATGAAGTGGTCCACTTTTACAGAAAATACGGAGCAACAGAACCTTTGGGGCCCCACTCGCCAGAACCAAAGGGTCCCAGTCATTTTAAGTCTAATCTATGCAAAAAAAATGTTCAATTTGAATTCGCGCCTTACTTATTTTTCGCGTAGATTAGACTTAAAATGACTGGGACCCCTTTGGTTCTGGCGAGTGGGGCCCCAAATGTTCTGGATAGCCGAAAATAGCTTTTAATTATCAAATTTCTGTCTGATCCTGATATTGGGCGTAGTAATTCTGTCTGATAACTTTGCTCATAATATTGTGCTGTTGCTCAAAAGCCATTGCTCTTATTTCTATGCATAATTTGTCCTGTAACAACACCTATTACAAGGCAAGCGAAGATAACAACAAAGAAAACAGAATGCATTTTTAGATACAAAGATAGCTACTTCCATTACTGCTCCATTTACTGATGAGTTATTTCGACAACACTTCAGGCTGTGCACATCTAAGGCGTGCATTTCACGTGTGTTTTATTACTCTAAACCAACACCCATCTAGGAAGCAAAAAGGCAAAAGAAAAAGAGCAGAGAAAGTGATGTTTGGTTACGCAAAAGCAGGGGTTAGACAGGCATCTAAGCTAGCATAACCTCTCAAGTATGCAATCACACTAGGCAATAGCTGGTTTTACAGCATTCTCTGACTCTCTCAACACATTGAATCTAGCTTTTTGTCTGTTTCTTTACCTTTGTTTCTCGTTATTTTCACAGCCTAGCTCGCCATTTTTCTCTGACATATAGAAGTTGCTGGAAGCTAGCCTTTGAAAAGCTAGTACAGGGTGGGGCAATTTTTTCTGACGAGTTTATTTTGGCCATAAATTTTTCAATTTTGTCGAAGTCTTTTATGGCACCAAAACTGTTTAATGTTGTCACCGTTTTTTTTTTTAAAACGTGTTCAACTGAAAAGCTATTTTTTGTTTAGATATTTTCTACACAGCTCCAGAAAAGTAAAAAGTATATCGAAGGGCTTATTGTTGAGGGCAAAAATGTGGCAGCATTCACTGACTTGATAAGAATGATGGGCCATGAAACCTTGACCTCTGCATCTCCTTTTGTATGGCCGCAATATATGCTTGATTCGATTTATTTCTGTGGGATGGATAAAGAGTTAGTCTACACAGCTCCGATCATCAGCATGGCGTAATACTCCGAACAAGCGTTCCTTCGCGAACGTTTCTCGAGAAATGATCGGCAGAGCAATCGGAGCCTATGAAACCCACCTAGAATACTTCCTAGAAATGAATTAAAAAAGTGTCGAGCAATAATACTTTGAAAAAACGGCTAGCGGAAGATTGCGCTAAACAAAAATTGCCAGAAACTAAAAGAACCTAAATTTACCGGAAACTAAATCCATCGAAATTTACCAAAACTAAAATTACGCCATCGAGAATAGCACCACAATTTTCACAATCGCTTGACCGGCTATATGCTCATGCTCGAAAATAATATGGCAGTGATATGAGATCAAAGTAAAAAAGCTTTACCAAATCATGACTCTTGTTTTTGCGGATTTCGATGGCGCAAATTTCGTTCATGGCAATTTCGTTGTATGAAAATCAACATTTGGTAATTTTCGTTTGGGACAATCTCCCCTAACCAAAAAAACGGTCGTTATTTTTGTCTGTCGAAATCTGTGTCTGTTCTAGTGAAAAATTTCTGCAATTTTAGCACGAATCAATTTCTCAACATCTCAGCTTTCGAAAAAAGACCTTGTCAAAATATTAAAAATTCAAAAGTTGATGGTCAAAATAAACTAGCCAGAAAAATTGCCGCACCCTGTACTAGCTTTGTAATTCTAGCCACAAATGTCTTTTTTTTGTCTTTTTCTCTGCTTTTCAGAAAGCCTACAATCAATTCAGCCGAAAATTTGTCTTTTTCTCTGCTGTCTAAGAGCCCGATGAACAATTCTCTCAGCTTTTTCATTCCAATAGGGTTCCCCAATTTTTTGCTAGCTGCTTTGCAAAAGCACCAAAGAACATGTTGATTAGCTGGCCGCGACTTTGTACCACTTTTTCAACTTTTTTGCTAGTGTCCAGCAGTTGTGTGCTTGTTTTCGATACTCCTTTGTTTCCCAGCCCCAAAATATTCGTTTTTGTTCCTGTTTGTTTCTCGCTGATTATTATCTCATTTGCTGTTGTTATTGGTGGTTGGTGAGATTGTTGATCAGCGCCTGAAAAAGCACCGCAGAATATTTTCTTTGGTTGAACCCCCCGCAGATTTGGTTCACTAATTAAGTAGATGGTCAACAGCCATTTATTAAAGTGTTTTCTTGTTTTTGCCAAAACTTTTTCTGGGGTCTTTCTTTGAGTACGGTTATGAAATGAGCCCCTAGTTTGTATATAAATATCAAAGTCTGTCTAAAAAAAATTAAGTCAGAATTTTGTTTTGATAGAAATCAGGTGCAGGGAGTTCCTGAATTTTATGACCTTTTAAGTTTTTTTGTTTTAATTGTATGTGTTGGACGAGACTGATTTTAATCAGTTAAAGTGACTAGAATACAGCTCTGTGTAAACAACTTTTTAGTTTGCAGAAAAAATGAGTAAAATTTGTTTGCAGAAAATATAAAGAATCGGAGCTAGAAACCACCATTTTTGAAAAAAATTGCACAAAAGACTTTAGTAGTAATGGCTAGGCCCTGAGCCTAAAACTAAGCCTACGGGTCTAAGCCAAAGCCTAAGTCTAAATTATTGGTTAAGGTTTATTACATTAGCATTTTTTGGGAGGGGCATATCACACTAGCGCCGCTTGCGTGCTTTGACATCCAACTTCTTACCTCTATTGTAAGCCAACCTTTAAACATTAGTTACAGCACTTTATTAATACAGTTGATTCTATTTTTTACGTCGAATCAGAAGGCGAAAACTTAAAATTTTACAATTTTTTGGCTGAGTTTGAGGGACAACGTCCGTGAGCGTTTTGCGCTTTGTAGCAAAGTAGGTTAGCGTATGTTAGGACTAACTGTTCGTAATTTCCCAACTGTAAAGTAGTTATAAAAGCACTAAGCCTTAAGCAAATCTATGACCTTAGCGCAGTGACCGCTCCGCGAAATGATACCTCTCTGATCTTAAATTGACTAGCAAATTTATGGAGTCGCTAGGGACAGATTTCATAATAACACTGCTAGACGTATTAATTAAACTCTAGCAAAATCGGGTTTCGCACCTAAAATGTTATCTCTTGTGTAGTTTGACTGATTTTTACTTTTTGGACAGAAGTAATCAAGGTCGCCACTATTAGAATATTTCTAAAAAAGCGTATACTAGTTTAATGTTTCAAATACTGAAAATTACAACCCAATATATCAGAAAATATTTTAAGAGTCCGTAAATTGTATCTTTAGTTGTACTTTTTTTCAATGTTTTGCTTTGGCAAAACACATCATAAAGAATTTTTCTGCTGCTTTATAGAACAAACGAGAAAGACGAAGAAAATGTTTAGTCGTTGTGCTCACTGTCTTCTTTAAATACAAAATAGTTTTGTTATCTGTGCGCATCATCCTAATTTGTACATTAATTTGAGCTTTAGCAGAAAATAATAACCCTAATTTTCAGGAATTTCTAATTAAAACCCTTCTTATTCAAATTATTCTATTCTAACGCTTAATTCAATTTTATCTCACCACAAAATCACTAAATGACCACAAATTTATTGGTTATGGACACTGTAGACAAAGGTTAGTTTGTTTTAAAGGATTTTCAAATTCTAATAATTATAATTAAATGCGGCTATACTATAGAACACACAGATCCCACTAACAAGAAGATGTTGAACATAGTTTTGAATACTGGGGCCTACCGCATAAATAAACTCTGGTATGCATGGTTTTTCATGCATCCACAGTCACTTTCGAGTGATTTGTGTCTAAGGTATGTGGGTGTGCGCATCTCAACTCCAAGCCCCCTGCGCCCCTGAAGGGGGCTTGGGGGCTTGTGGTTGAGATGCGCGCACTCACTTACCTTAGACCTGATTCCGAGAAGTACTCTTGACCATAAAATGCATATAGAGTCTCTTTTTGCCACGGCCCAGTTGAAAAACATATTAGGATATCCGAAATAGTCAAGAATTCATTTTTTTTAAATAATTTCGCCATGAAAGTGACCCCTTTTATTCCCTTCTCCTCCCAATACAGCACTAAATCTCTTCAAAAATGTTTTGGCGGGAATTCAAAAAAGTATTTTTTTTTTGAGTTTTCCTAAATTTTTGCCTTGGGGGACCAAGGCAAATCGAAAAAAAATTCGATTTTTCGGAAAGCAAAGTGTTTCCGTGCCGTTTCAGAGCACGAGAAACAATATGAGACGGGTCCTTTCCCTTTAAGGAAAAGTAAATTTCGCTAGCTGGAGGGTGGGGGGGGCGGATTCTATAGTGTTACAGTCAAGTCTCGATATAAGATACACCCTCGGGACCGGACCAGGTGTATCTTGTATCGAGGTGTATCTTACATCGAGGCTAATTTAAAAGGGTTTATATAACTTGGGGTGGAACCAGGTGTATCTTATATCGAGGTGTATCTTGTATCGGGGTATCTTATATCGAGACATGACTGTATCTTTAATGCTATATTAAAAGTTTTGATTGATATTTTCCACATGCTGAAGGATCTATTTTACGGGGTAAATTACTTAACGGTAAATTACGTAAATTACTTGTTTAACCTTTTGAGGGGAGAAAGTAACCACAGCCGAAAAAAATTAAATTGGTTTGATATCTTCTAAATTGAAGTCGAATTTGAATTTTTAAATTTTGCGCGTGAATAATCATGGTTTTTTAAAAACAACTATGACTTTCTATTTTCCTTTCTGTAACGTCTAAAAAATAGACATTACCTGGAGTGATCACTAGAACGTGACACTAACTTTTTTGTCTTTTGCACACACAGAGAAGTTGGGGCTCCAACTGCTCAGACTTCCAGATTTGGGAGCAAAACAAAAGAGAGCAACCATTTCCGTTTGTCATTATTGGTCTGTGAGTATGTGCTAGTTCAATTTCTCATTTATTGATTTCTTTGTTATTTATTCTTGAGTTAACCAACAACAACAACTGTTTTTTATGGAATAATTAGGGTCAATTGACCCCATTTTTGAAAATATTTATCCAATAGTCTCTTGTCTAAAATATCAAAATAGGAGTTCTTAACTGTCCCCTCTTTTGAAAAATCAAAGAAACCCTCGAAAAATTACCAAAATATTAGTGAAGTAATTGTTTGAAAAATACGGATGTTCCCAGTAAGAATCGATTAGAGAATTTAAAACGCTACTCAGTTTAAGGAAACACCCAGCTTGACTTTAGCTAATTTTTACAGTTTTACGTACAGACGACGTTCAGATTAACGAAACTTCAAGCTTGAACGCTTAGGTGAAACCCACCCTAATCAATCGAAAAGAAAACTTGAAACCTTGCCCTGAAACCCGACCGGGTTTAATTCGCATTTAATTCGCTCTGATAAGAACTCCCATAAGCTAAATGTCCTCAAGAATCCAGCTCACTGAGAAGAATTTTTAAGATTTACATTTTCTAAAGCCCTTAGTGATCATTAGTGTAACAAACATTGTTTCAAAGTATTGGTGGTCAAATTTATGATCATATTCTTTTTGGTGAGTATGATTCCTGAGGACACTTTGGCTTTTTGGTATATCATCTGAAATTTTCATTATAGAAGTAGGTACTTTCATATAAACATGAAAAAAATTTGAAAAACTGATTTGTACCGGATCTGCAGTCGGCCATTGATGTGTCTTGGGTCAAACGGCTAATCCTAACCATATAGCCACACCAAGTGGTACAATAAGCTATTTTTGGCCCTTCATTACCTGAGTTTGTCCGCTTGATGGAATCAATAAAAGTGGTACAAGTGGATTATCAGTTGGTTGTCTGTTTATTACAGTCGAAAACAACAACAACACCAGCAGCAGTAGCAGCCAAGTGTGTGTACCCTTTCGCCACCCCCCCCCCACTCCCGAATTGGAAGGCAGATAAGAGGTGCATTTTCACTATTGATCAGTTGTCTCATTTAGGAGAAAAGAGTGTGTTTTGTCCTGCCTGCTATCCTTTACAACTCTCCAATTCATTTTGTTTTTATCAATACTGCCGGCAACGAGACTATCTAAATTAGTTTTTTGTGATTTTGTGTAAACAGCCTTAAAGATATTTTGGGAGAAAAGTCTTGAAAACAACGCGCTTAGGATGTTGAGTTTAGAGATATGCCAGTTTAAAAAAGTTGAAACAACTCTTCAGACAAAACCAATGGAGTACCATTGTTCATGTTGATCAACTAAAATTATTAAAATAAAACGTAAAAAACAGGACATTTACACTATTTTTCACAAAAATAGGGCGCATTTGCCACAAAGTGTGCCAAAAAGAAGGCACTCAAATAGGACAAGTTAATTACCTTGAGTTTATTTAAATTTTTTGTAAATATTCGGAAAACATACCTTGGCTAAATTACACAATCTTGAACTCGCTCAACATCAACTTTAAACCACTTTTTAGATATTCCAAGGGTCGAAACGTGTAGAAAATATGATTTAAAACGCGGACGACCATTTAAAAAAAAAGACTAAAAATCTACTTTTTGCCTTGGAGGACCAAGGTGAACCAACCTGAAAGGGTACCTAATACCGTTAAAGGGAGGGTGAAAGCTGTTAAGGAGATAGTCTCGACAAGAAAGGATTTATCCAAGTTTTTTTTGTTTTTAATGTGGTTACTGAGCCATATTTTATCGACAAACCGGTGTTGCGAATCGCAACACCGGTTTGCAACTTGCGATGTCAAACAAACTTGTGCAGAACTAAAAGTTGGATCAACATCATCGATATCAGAATTTTTAAATTCCTTCAAAAAATCCACTGGAAATTGAAATGAAATAGAAGACTAATTATCATTTTTCGATGGTTTTTTGCCTTTCCATTTCAATTTTTTGGGTATTTTTCGAAAGAATTTACAAATTCTAATATTCATGATGATAATCCAACTTTTAATTTTGCACAAGTTTGTCCAATGTTGCAACACCGACTTGTGGATAAAATATGGTTCAGTCACCACATTTAAAAAAAACAGAAAACTTGGATAGATCCTTTTGTGTCGAGACTATCTCCTACACAACTTTCACCCTCCCTTTAAAGGGGGAGGAAAGCCATTTCAGTTTGAAAAAGTGGCTTCCATGGCGCGGTGCGTAAGTGCTCGCGTTTTTTGGCCCAAAATGGTGTTTTTTGGTGTTGCAGGTACAATCCCACATAGGGGCACACTATTTTTTTTGGCTTGTTTGGCCAGTTTACAGGTAATTTGGGTCGCTGATCACGAATCTGGCGTCAAAAAAAGTCTTATTACCTCTAAACTGGTCAAACAAGCCAAAAAAAATAGTGTGCCACTACGTGGGATTGAACCTGCAACACTAAAAAAACACCATTTTGGGCCAAAAAGCGCGAGCACTTACGCACTACGCCTAAATGGCTTACCCTTCCTTTACGTAAATAAAAAGGTACATATCCAGCCACCATCTCGTACCCTTTACCTTGATCCCCCAAGGCAAAAAGTCAATTTTTAGTCAAAATTTTTTTCTAAAAGTGGTCCTCCGCGCCCTAAAAACGTGTATTCACTTTACACGTTTCGACCCTTGAAATATCGAAAAAAAGTGGTTAAAAGTTGATTTTGAGCGAGCTCAAGATTGTGTAGTCTTGCCCACGGGGTGTCAAACACGTCGAAAGGCAAAATCGACGTTGGCCTTCTGTCATTAACCATTTTAAATGTGACCCTATTTGTCTGCTGTTTTTTTTGAAACGACACCTTAAAAAGTTTGTTCCCGCTTAGGGTTAAACACTTTTTTTTATTCCAGATTGCAAAAATTTCTTTGGTCTCTCGTCAATTTTTTTTATCAATCTGGTCCAAAAAGTTGCATAAAGATTCCGATTTTGTCATTTTTTCCAAATTACGCTATATAGCCGGGGATATGAGGTCCACTAGCTGACTAAAACATGTCAATTTTTATAAAACCACTAGTTTAATTTTTAAAACCGACGGTAAATTGAAAAACCAAAGACGCTGTAAGAAAGCTGAGGAAAAATACATTATGGCGAGCCAGAAAATTTTTTGATCACGAAATTCTGGAGAAAAAACCATTGGAAGTTGGGGTTTTAACTTTGACAGACTAGTTAATTCAAACTTCTTTTTGTTCAAACTTTTTGAATTTCTAATGCAATTCGGTAAAGTTTTTTTAATTGATAGAGCAATTCCTGGCCAATCTAGTGATTGAAAAATTTGTTATATATGACACATATAAGCATAGCTTACAAGCAAGAATGTTGAGAAAATATGGGGAAAAACTAAAAATTTAATTGTTTTCGAATTTTTTGTCTCTACAGGAAATATTTTGCCTTTTGACGTGCTTGACACGTTGAAAGCCCAAAACTCGTCATATTTGGATTCATAGCCAAACAGTTCAGTAAATTTCGAGTTTTTCGAAATTATTGCTGGAGATCAGGCCCACAAAATACCAGTATTTAAGGCCAATTCAAGTTTGGCACAAAACTAGGTAACTTTAGCGTGACTTTAAAAAATGTAAAATATATATGAGCAACTTTTGGGTTTCCTTTCTGCTTTTGAACTAACAGACTTTTAATAATTCAGCAGTGAAAATTTAAAAATCAGAGAAATTTCGCTTAATTTTGTCCAAGTAGTTAAAATCGGCGAAAAATCAATCTTTTTGTATTTTATAATATTCCACAACTTTCTAGAAAATAATCATACTATTTTGTAAATAAAAACCTTTTTTTCTTAAGACGCACATTTTCTCATTTCTAAAACTGTTATTCTCTGTGCAAATTTCTTTTCGCCTACCGAAAAAGTTATTACCCAAACAGTCTCTCGATTATTTCCTTCTTGTCTCTATCTGCATTTTTCATTGAAAAAGACATCGGAGTCATCATTAATAGAACAAAAACAATTGACTAAAATGTTTCATAATCTCACCGCCCTTCTAATCTCTTGTTAATGCTTTTAGAAAACTCCAAGCAGGCCCAAGAAAGTGTCGCTGGTCAGTCCAACGACATCAGCAGCAACAGTAGTCCAACCGATCTAACTAGCGATTGCTGTCGCAAACCATCGGGTCAAGGAAACTCGTCGCCAGCAGCTCCATTCACAGCCAAGAAGCAAAGTTTGGGGGCACCACTATCCGGTAGACCAGGAGGAGCAAGTCCATCAGAGGAACAACCTTTCAGGAGGACTAGATTGGACTCCCGCGCAGCACTTTTGATGGCCGCTCTAGCTGCAGCCAAGGCAGTGACAGACAGCAAGATGAATGCTCAGCCAAGTGCCATGGAAGGAACCAGGAAGGTAGGCCATTTTTTGCCGAAATCTAAAATGGTTGACAAATCGATTTTACGAGAAATTAATAAAAATAAACATTGAAGCTTTCATTCCTCAGAGTGCTTAAGTCCAAAAATAGAAAATAACCAAAAATAAATAAAAAAACGGTTCATAAGTTACAATGAAGATTTCCGATTTATCGCGTGTTTAAAGGGTAAGGTTAAATACATAAAATTCGGTATAAAAGTTTTGATGAGTCTCGTAAGAAAGCTGCTGGATTGCAAACCTGGATATAAAAGTAGCTCTAGCGACCTGCCAAAGATGCTCTTACATCGAGGGTGATTTTTGGTATAAGAGCAGCCTTTGGACCGGCCCAGGGTGCTCTAAGGTGTCACTATATTCACTTTTCACTATTTAGATGCAGATTCTGAAGTTCTTAAAAACGACCTGCAAAATTGGTGTCCTCATGATTAAAATGACCAATCAATATCTGCAGAAGTGCGGAGAATAAGGGTTAAAAAGGGTCGGACCGGGTGAAAAAATCCAATTTCGGAGGCTCACAGTTTGACTGTTGTCCAAAAAAATTCAAAAATATGCCAAAATAACTATTTTTAATCAGAAAAATAGTTAGGGCACTTTAGCTACTTCAAAAAAATATCGAAACTCACTTTTTTCATTTCAGAACCTGATCAAGACCCTAAAGAAACTAGGTGCTCAAGCAGAAGATGATTGGACACTGGAACAGGCTATGGAAGCTGGGCTGGAACACATGCCCAGCTACTGGAAAAAAAGAGATAGCAATTCTGAAATTGCTTTTCAGGTAAATACACTATTAATTCACCTATCTATTTACAATTTATATTTAGGGATTGCTGGCCATTCTGGAATACTGCCTTCAACACAGTTTTGACAGCACAGAATATGTGGAGAAATTAGTCAACAATCTGGGCTACCACACATTTCAGTTCTGGAAAGCAGCTATTCCATATGTGTTTGACAGTGACATGCAGCACGGCACTAAATACAGAGATGCACTACTTTTCACTATGGCCCTGTATGATGTGAATACTGGTCGTGGGGGGATGAGGTTTGTGTAATTTTTTTGTCATTAATTTCTGGTATATATATGACGAGGGGGGGGGACAAGTGCCACCCCCGTCATCAAAGTTTATTTATCGGTGCCTCCCCCCGTCAGGATGGAAAATTTTAGATTTTTTCTTTTGATGTAGCCAAAATTCCGGAATTTTTTCCGACGCTGCCTGTCGGCGCCGTCGGGCTTTTATAAAATCATGATTTTTTTAAGATTTGTCAAAAATTTCACATTTTTACTTTATTTGGGCCAAAATTAACAACCCAATTCAGTTTATTTCAGCACGAATGGTGATGAATTAACTTTCTCTTTTTACATTCTTTAGGCACTCTTTAAAAAATTCGCGGCGCCCCTGCCGGCGCCGCCGCGATTTAACAAATACTGATTTTTGGGGTTTTTAACAAAAAAAATTCTTAAAAATTTCGTGGCCACTGAATATCATCAATAAGTTTCACGTAAAACTGAGATGGGATCAGCTTTCAACTTGACCACCAGTGCGGATGAGGGGGCAAACTATCGAAGTATCGAAGAAAATTATTAGTTTATATTTGTATGATACAATTTGACGTGGAATGATACGGAATTTGTAGAGAAATGGTTCAGGAAAAGATCCAGAATCAGTGTTTTCAAAAACCACACTTTCACACTTGGGCCACACTAATTTCATTCACCTTTTTCTCATATATTTCATTTCCGTATTTCGGATATTTTTGTACCGTTTTGCAGCTGAGATATTTCTAAATCGATTCACTGGTCAAATATCTAGGCGGAATTTGAATGCGACAATTCCACACCAAAGCCACACTAAAAATCACAATTTGTCAGCAAAAAATTTGGGTTTAAAGACACCAATTACAGTGTTGGTTGGTTAAAACACCGATTACATTGTTCTGTAGGCGACAGGTGGTAGTCGTAGGCGACATTTTAGCTGTCGCCTACGGAGGTTAGAGAGGTCATAATTTTTCTCAAAATGGCCAAAATAGGGTAATAAATGGTTAAACAGGGTAATAAAACATATAAAAGATGGAGGGGGTACTGGGTACCGTGGCTGTTTTTTTGTGTCACCCTGTACATCTGATTTGCAGAGGTCTATATGCCGCAGTTCCTGGTCTTCGCAAGTGTTTACTCGGCTTTCGAGCCAAGCGCTTTGGTGAGCAGTACCACCATCTTCAGCAACGCCGTCGAACTGCTTCCAAGTCGTCCCTGCGTGACTCCAGCTGCTCACTTCGTGCCTCTAATGACTCTCTGATGAATGGTCAGTCTGGAGGTGCTAATGGAGGTCCAGTCAGCTTTTCTCTAAACAGTGTAGATTTACAACTGCCGAGCAGTGAAGAGGAAGACAGTTAGCTTTTATCTAAATTCTTTTAATAGCAAAAATTTATATGGCATTTGTTTCAGATGAGCCAGCAGAAGGAGGTCACAGAAGGAAAAAGAGATCCATGTCAATTGACTCAAACAATGGCTCAGATGGACACTTCAATGTAGATGACCCCACTTCCTTTTCTACTGGTGGGCTGGCTCAAACTCACTTTCAACAGCGTGTCATTAATGTTAGATTTTTAAATGTTTAAAATTAGTACAGTGACTCACAGAAATGCAGTAAACTAAAACAATATCCATAGGTTGGTGGAGTCCGGTTCTCGTTTTCAGATAATTGGACTCGAAACCCGAAAAATTTAGCGTTTTAAGCCCGGGTACCCGAAGCTAGGGTACCCCACTAGAGCATTTTTGCTCACTTGACTGCCCTAAATATCCGCATCCCTTCTTTGTAAGCGCAGGAGTGTTAAGTGACCGCTGCACTAATTTTAGTGGACCATCAGAGCTGACGAGCCAGATTTGTCGTGAGCTTGTGGATGCTCTGCGAGAATACGCAAAAAAATCATTTCATCGAAGTTCGGCCAGGTCACAGTTAAGGTCCCTTCCTTGTAAGTCGAATTTCAAAATTCTGTAAAAGTAGACTCGCTCGGAATTGAAAGGCGATTTATTGGTGTGAAACAAATAATGTACATCTCCGTAATTTTTCTTGAAAAATTGACATTTTATTCACTGGCCATTTTTTTATTTTTGATCACCAAAAACAAAGATTTTGACATAAAATCTCAAAGATTTTATAGATTTGGGCTCTCAAATACAGTACATTAACGTGACCTGGGTATAAAATGTTAAAAAAACGATTTTTGCTTGGTAGCCCTGTTAGGGTAGCCCTGGGCTTACGTTTAAGAGCTTTTACTAGCCGATTTCTTCTGGTCTTGTCCAACATAAACCTGTTTCAGGTCTCAAATGCACCACCTGTTTCACTAACCAAGGGATCTGGTGACAAATCAGGAGAGTGGGAAATAAAACAAGGGTCTGGTGGTCTAGTCTCTTGTGTCGATCCTGTCATGTCTGTAAACAGAGAAAACATGTGGCTGGCCAATCTCGGCATGAACATTGACAAATGCAAGTTAAGGTAAATTTTTTTGAACTGGCTTCAACAAATTTCACAGATAATCTTGTAGATCCAATGAGTTTCTGAATTCAGTGGAGGAGCCTTTAGGGCATTTAGCACCCACTACTAACACCCTGGGATTGCCTCTAATGCGCCAAACACTTGCTGATGTGCTATTCCACGTAATTGCTGATGATGATATAAAAGAGGAGAATGAGACTGTGTCCAAAAAAATCGTGAGGTAGGTCACAAAATTGGATTTTGCGAAGCAATCATTTGGGAATTAAAGCTTAGTTGTACTTTTTTACCGAAAATGGCCAAATTAAAATTTAGTTGTTTTAGGAATGTAATTTATTTAAAAATTCGAGCTATTACCAAAGACTGTTACTGCCTCAGAGGCATGCCTTGTGAGCATAGTGACCGATCCATCAGTAAAGACTGGACGCGGCTGGCTTTGACTAAACGGCCGGTTCATAGGAAAAAAGTAGGACGACCGGTATGCTCGCGAGGTGGAATTTTTTGGAGTGAAGATTAAAGGGGCATGATCGTGCCCGATGGAGAGAAAAGGCGCGAACCAGCAGTTCTTTTCTTTCTCGATAAATTTTTACATTCGTTCTCGTCTAGATTTTGTAAGTTTTCTGTCTAGTTTTTAAAAGCAGTATAAGTTCATCTATATCAGATTTGACGCAGAACGAGTGAAAAATGGGACGACTCGAAAAAATTCGAAAAAAACTGCTGGTTCGCGCCTTAACGCACGGGCATGCCCCTTTAAGCAGGGAAATTTTGAACGCTACTGTGACATAAATTTCACCAACCTCAACCAACACCCCCGCTCCCCAAAGATACTTTGATATAATTCTTAGGTATGTGTGTGTGCGCGCATATCTAACTTTCAATCCCTCACAAGGGGGCCCTCTAAAATTCCCTCAAAGTGGTCCTCTTAAGTGACCCCTATTATTTCCCTCCTTCTCCGCTCTTAAGCCTTTTAACCCTCTTAAATTTATTTTTCTATGCTTTTTATGGGAAAATTTTTGCATAAAAATGGTTTTTTTAAACACTCCTAGAAATGATGCTTTAAGGGGAAGGGTATTATCGAAGTATCGCCAAATTTCGGATCAAGACGGTTTGGGAAAGGCAGAAAATTTTTTAAGTCACCCCTCTGGTTACGACTAGTAATTTACTAGTTATTGTATAAATGTCTGTCTTTAGAGAAGAAATGTCTCTGTTGGGAGTACTCAACAACTACAACCGTGACAATTACAAGCTGAATCCAGTGGTAGTGCAAGAAAGTGATTACAATGTCTACTACGGAGGTATCAGGTACATAAATTGTTATTCGAAGCACCATAAAAGCTTGAGAAAGTAGTACCCGCCCTAAAAGTCCAATAATTTAGCAATGGATTATTATGGCCAGCTTTGCACAACTTGCCAGAATACATTATTGCTGAATATGATGACCCGAAGGTACACATACAATCTAATATAAAAAGAGGCCATTATGCATTTACTTGGTTCAGTTGTTGCGAGAACACTGGTGCTCCTATGTGCGTGTTAACTACCAATTTGCCATTGATGCGGTGAGGAATAGTCGCCCACAAGATTTCATCTGGATACACGACTATCATCTCATGCTTACTGGAATGATCATGCAAGTCAGTAATCCTATTAATTTTCACTTTTTGCCGTATTTGTGGGTGACTTTCGGCTAAAATAAAAGTGCCTTTTTGGACAATCCCCTTCCTAAAATAATGTTCTCGTGTAACCACGCAGTTTCCATTTGTATCGACATAAAAAATCGCAATATAATCGTCTTTGGTGAAAGGCCGACTAATGCAGATGTCATTTTCAATCAGCCACACTCGTCCGGGTGTGGGACTGAGTGTGGCCCTGAGTGCGGATTTAAGCATCTTCACCCCATTTTTTTTTCATCATATGTTGCTTGTCAATAGCTCATTCAAAAGCTCTGAGTCTTAGCTACAAAATGCCACCAACAGAAAAGAAGTTTAAAAAACACCCCGAATCTCACACTCAGGTCGACACTCATTGTGAACGGGCCTTAATACTATATCAAGACTCAATCAAGTCGATCGACTGTATGGAAAAATTTTCACTTAATATCGTTCCAAAATTCTGCTCATCAAACAATTCGTAAACGTTTGAGAACTTTGGTTGACCATGTACAAATTTGGCCGTACCAAGATTTTGTTGCTTATTGACAGCAGTAAAAGTTTTGCAGATTAAATAAATAAATAAATCCGTTATTGAATTTTTAGAGCCTGGACTCTAACCTCGAAATCGGCTTTTTCCTGCACATTCCCTTCCTGCCACCAGACAACTTCTTCACTAAATACAAGATTGCTGCCTTTCCGATTCTACGTGGCCTTTTGAGATTCACTAAAGTGGGTTTCCAAACCCACAGAGACAGAGCCATGTTCCTGGAGTTGGTTGGAAAGTACCTGCCCACCGCCAAGGTAGTCAATGACTCCAATCTGGACATCCATGTGGTCACTTACCAAGGATGGAGTTGCTCATTGGGTGTATTTCCTGTATCCATTAAAAATGAAGACTTTCTGAAAATTGCCAAGCAGCCAGAGACTGTCAAACAAGCAGATGATATTCGCAAACAAGTGAACTTTTTTTAGATGAATTTTATATTAGAACCCCAATGTTTTTAGATAATGGGCGAGAATCCCCCAAAAGATGCTCGCTTGTTTTTCTCAGTTGAACGATTTGACTACACCAAAGGAATCAAGGAGAAGTTGCTGGCCTATCGCCGCTACTACCAATTGCATCAGGACAGAATTGGCAAAGGTGGCTATTTTAGATTTGAATGGTTTTGGAAAAAATTGTAGGGTTGTAAAATTACTTTATATATGGTGAGATCTCCAAAATTCTCAGGACACGCCCTATATATCCATAATACTTAGACTGCATTCAAACTCTTCGTTCATTCTAACTTTTGGTCGTTTTAGATGTGCTTTTCCAGGTAAACTGCTTTTGCTGAAAATGTCAAAGAAAATATTTTCTTTGAAAAAACAAAAAGTACTTAAATTACTTTTTATAGGTGGCAGTTACGAACCGAAGAAGTGTGGATGCTTACAGAATTTATCAGGTTTATTTCTTTTATTTGTTGAATTTGTATAAATTTAAATTTTCAGGATGAGTGCATAGACCTTGCAGATCAGATCAACAAGGAATTTTCCAAAGAGGAATTCCCCGATTGGAAACCCATCATTTTCCAGACGGATGGTTAGAAAGTTTTTTCTTATATGTCTTGTCTTTGACCATAAACTTTCTTCATCGGCCAGGTCTTCAACGCCAATCCCTGATTGCCCACTACCTGGCCATGGACATTGGAGTGGTCACGCCCAAAAAGGATGGAATGAATTTGGTAAATTCGAACTTCACCTTAAAATGATCCGAATACAGATTACGATTACTTTTAGGTAGTCAAAGAGATGCTGGTGTGCAACCCATCAGCTGGCATAGTGTTGTCTACTGGAGCAGGCTCGGAGATCCAATTTACAATGGGAGGTTTGCATCCAGATGGTGGAGATTGCACCTATCATAGAGTGGAAGATGTTTATGACACTGAGGTAATTGGAAACTACAATTTCAGTTAAAGTTAAAAGATCGAGAGTCATATTTACGCACTAAAGTTTTACCCTAGGATGGTAATGTTGGGCCTTTTGGGCCCAAACCAATTTTATTTATGTCGTTATTAAACCTAAATATTTTTTTAAATCCATTTTTTCGGAACTAGGAAGGCCTAATACTTAGATTTGAAATGAGATATTGAGCAAGCTAGTGTGATGATCGGCTACCCGAAAAATACCTGTTTAAAGGGGCATGGTCACCTGTTACAAATTTTGTCCCCGCCAATTCGAAGTTTTTTTCCGAATCATTGAACTTCTGTACAGAATTTTCGGTACTATTCCATTGTACCACCCCCCCCCCAAAAAGCTATTCCAGTGTAACCTCACCACCCCCCCCCCCAAAATAAGGACCTATTCCATTGTAAACCCCCCCCCCAAAAACCAACTTTTTTATATGCACTCAAAAACCATTTTTATGTAATAATTTTGCCATAAAAAGGCCAGAACAGCCATTTAAATAGGGTTCAAGGGCTGTATTGGGAGGGGAAGGGACAAAACAGGGGCCACTAATAAATAAGGGTTTAAGGCACTCTCAAACCCAGCAACTTGGGGTCCAGCACTTAATATATATGTTTGAAGGCACGTCAAACCCAGTAACTTGTGGAGGACCCAAATACATAAGTGCTCAAAAGCCTCTCAAGGGCCATCCGGGTGGGTTCCGAGGTGGTTATGCCTGAGCCAGGACTCGGTTAAGGTGGAAGCAGAATTTTTGGATGGCTGAGCCTCTGGCTCGAAGCCAAAATCCGGAGAGGGGGAGACCCTTCCGGCCGAAAAATTGATGATGTTGAACATAGATCTGAATACCGGGGCATACCGCATAAATAACTCTGGTATGCATGCTTTTTCATGCATCCAGAGTCACTTTCGAGTGATTTGTGTCTAAGGTATGTGGGTGTGCGCATCTCAACTCCAAGCCCCCAAGCCCCGTGCGCCCCCGAAGAAGGCGCAGGGGACTTGAGAGTTAGAGATGCGCGCACTCACTTACCTTAGACGTGATTCCGAGAAGTACTCTTGACCAAAAATGCATATAGAGTCTATTTTTGCCACGGCCCAGTTGAAAAACATGGTAAAGCAGCCAGTTACACTGGAATACCTTTTGGGGGGGGGGTACAATGGAACAGCGGCGAATTTTCAACTTGGTTTCTAACAAAACTATACCTAAAATAAAATTCTAGGCCTTGTTTTGTTAGAAACCAAGCTGAAAAATCTGTACAGAACTTCAATGATTTAGAAAAATATTTGAATTGGCGGGGACCAATTCAAAAACAGTTGACCATGCCCCTTTTAAGGGGGTGTACAACTTGGGATGGGGTGTTGGGAAATGGTTTTTGAACCTAATGAAAAATTATTGACAGGTTACAAAAAGATTTTATACATAAGCATAGTCGTCGTCAAAAACTTTTTTATTGGTGTCCTGCATTTTCAACAAATTTTTTATAACGGAACGCTTTTTTATTTTACACCATGCAGTCAGTTTTTATTTTTCTACCTTATTTTTGGGTGACCGTCCAGGTTTTCTTTCTTTTTTAGTTCAAAAAAATGAGGCCGTCCTAATTTTACACGGAAATTGTCGAAAAAATCGGAGAAATTAGGACGGCCTCATTTTTTTGAACTAAAAGTTAAAAAAACCTGGACGGTCACCCAAAAATAAGATAGAAAAATAAAAATTGAATATATGGTGTAAAATAAAAAAAGCGTTCCATTATAAAAAATTGACGCTACTGTCATATAAATACCACTACCCTTCCAACCTTCTATTATCTTGTGATGGGTTTCACGGAATAATTTTGAATAATTTATTGAAACCTATTGTAAGATAAAATCCAAGACTTATATACGAAACTTTTTGCAACCTATCAATAGTTTTTTCAGTAGGCTGATGAGGTCATTTCTCGACTTTTTTAACGTTACCATCTTAGGGTTAAATAAAAAAAATCAAGTTGACAATTAATGCGTGCGATAAAATTCACGCTATCTATACAGGCTATTATTTTGATGTAAATAGTATGAGACAAAATTTTACCACTTTTTCTTGCAGTCCTGCACTTGCGATCATACTAATTTTTCAGAAGTACGCTGATGCCTTCTACGCCGCAGCCACAGAACCAGAAGAAAGCCGGGCCAGGCATGGCCATCGTCTCAATGAATTCATCATGGCCAATGATATTGAACGCTGGAGTGCTGCCTTCCTAGACCCAGCCTGGTCTCATGTGGTCATCCGTCAAGTGGACATAGTCACTTTGGAGGACTTCAATAAGCTGATGCAAAGGACTAGAGATGTGCGTCGCCAGATTGTGGAGAGGGTGCTCAAAGGCATTCCCATCAGATCTCACTTCAGCATATCACTCAGTAATGCTAAGGAGTCTCTGCTGCAAGCCTGTCAGCACGGCACAACAATTATCCATTTGAAGCCAAGTCTAAATGAGTTTGCTTTGGGAGGAGATCACAAAATGGAATATGCTCATTTTGATATCAAGGTTGGTTTTTTGAACAATGTTTACATAATTAACACTTTAAAGGTACTTCTCGTTTCTTTTTGAAACACTATCCGATGCAACTTTTCTTGCTCTGTCCAATGGTACATAATAAATGGTCTTTTGACACAAATTTTTCCATATTAAAGTATAGACAGCTTTTTTAAAAGTGACAAAATTATTTCTTTTGACCAAGGCTATTACATTTTATCATGCTAGTCGCATAAACAACATGTCGTTAGAAAACTTAAAGTCTCAGCTTTCAAACAAGCTACAAAACGTATGTACAGTATTCCAATAGGACAGAAAAAAATACATAATCAATATGGGACGTTTGATTTTTAGTGTCCCAACTTTAAGGGTCAGTTGGCCCCTTCATATCTCGAATTTTGAAATTCTGAAATCAGACTCGGATTTAGCGTGAAAAAATGGAATCTAACTGCCTAGAAGTGCTGCTCGGTCTTTAGAGTGTTAAATGTTTTATTTATGAACTTTAACAATAGTTTTCTAAGCTATTGTATCCATTCTCACCTAAAAAAATTTAGACGGAGCTGGACGAGTTTGACAAAGACCTTAACTTCCTCAAGTTCATCCAAAGTGACGATGTGGATAATGTGGAGCAGTTTGTGAATGTAAGCTTATTTTTTAGGATCAGCTTTGACAGGATAAACTAATTGATTTCAGAGCCTGCAAGATTACCATCCTATATCAGCAGACAAGTTCAGAGAGGAGGTTATGTCGGTGGTTGACTTGTTCACTGATGCTGATCACTTCCACTTTTTCTTCACTGATCGAGATGGTAAATTTCATATACAGCCATTTAATTAATTTTTAGTCTGGTCCAATGTTTTTAAAACCTTTCTGAATTAGTCACACGAGTTAGACATGTCATTAGTTTACCTCCAACAATTGACTTGTTAGAGTGGGTAGCAAAAAACCAGCTATTAGCTAGAAAGGTTTTGGAGCCTCTTGAGTGGTTTATTCTCTTCCTGTTTCTTTTCTTCTTAGCCGTTATTATCAAAGATTCAAATGGGAAATGAAAATGTTGTAACCGGAGGAAAACGAAAGAATTAGACAAGAGAGACACGACTTCTAACTTGTATCATTATACACATGACCGACGCTTCTTCCACAATGAGGGGCTGTGGCGCTAGCGATGCGATGTATGCAAATAAAAAAACATGCTGACAGCCATTCCAGGGTATGTGGCTCCAAATGGGCTCCTATTTCAAATGGCATACTAGTGTGGCTCCTTATTTTTTCGATTCCTTGGTGCCTTATCCATCAACAATTCATTTTAGGAAAGCAAGAAACCCAAAAAATAAAATGTTTCGGGTCAAATCCAGAGATGGTTGGAATGTTTTTCTTTTAAAAAATATGGCATATTGTTGAGAGCAAAAAGAATTATAAGGAGTTACGGTTCAGTTGGTTTCCTAGAGAAAGCCTTGTTAAAAAATAAAAGAGCCGTGTGCAAACCATATAGACATTTAAAAAAATTATTAAAAAAAACTGCAAATCTATCACCAAATTTTGGCTAAAATAAAATAAATTGGAATTTTGTAATAAGAATAACACGGGTGTGAAAAGAACATAAGGTAAAATAATTTTGGTTGCAGGAACTCTTAAGTCTTACTCTTGCTCCTACTCAGCCTCAATCCAGCCTGCCTACAGTGGAGTTATTCAGGTATTATTCCCTCTGTTTTTGTCAATACATATGTCATAAGTGATCTAAACACCCATTTGCAGGCCCAGTTTGCTCGTCGTTGTGCCCAGACCTGTGCCATAGTCACCACAGCTCCCTTGATGCGAATTGGAGTGCTGGATGTGAACACCATTCCTGAAGGCTATTACTACATCGGTGCTTCGGCTGGCAGGGACTGGTTCATAGAACCAGGCAACAAGTTCAAGGACACTTCCATTCCTGAACAAGACCTAGAACTGCTAGATGGTGTGTTCAACTCCATTTCCGACCTGTTGGATGACCCCAAATTCAAGCACTTCAACTGGGTCGGCTCTGGCCTACAAAAACATTATGGGTTAGCTACTTATTATCTAATTTGCTGCTTTTCTTTTGAAGATTTGATGATTCAGGCATGTAACTGTCGGCCATCAAGATGCCTTTGGATCTGTGCCACCTCAACAAAAAGAAATTATGTAAGCAAATTATTATTAGTACGATTTTCTACGCCACGAAACATGCTTTTTACATTCTTTTTGAATCAAGCGGTTATTGAATTTTTAATGGGAGAAGTTAGCACTACATCGCAAAAAGTCGAAAACTACCAATTTTTTTAACCACTTCGTTTCTTAATCGCTTCGCATCAAATGTGATATTCATGAGCTCATACTAAGGGAACGTCCATAAATTATGTTTTTGGGATCACACCCCCACCCCCTGTCAAAATATGTCAGAATGGCGTTGAACCACACCCCCCCCCTTCCACCTTATTAAAATCTGACATTTTTCTGACACAACTTAATAACACAAAATTTAACACTGTATATTTTAGGGTTGGCCAATGGTATTAATACCAGTATTAATACCGGCATTAATACCGGTATTTTATTAATAAAAGACCGGATGTGGAAAGTCGGTATTTTAAGATTGGTTTAAAAAAAAATTTTGAAGGGGAATAAAAAAATTTCCTTTTTTCACTTTTATGCCTTGGTTCCCCCTCTTAACCATTTGGTAACAAAATACCGAAAAATACCACTTTCCGGTATTAATAAAGGTATTAATACCGGTATTAATACCGAGAAAACAGAATAACGGTATTTTGCCCAACCCTAGTATATTTTTTCTGATTCTAGATTGTTAAAAATGGTATTGTAAAGTAACGAAAAGCACTTAGAATATGTTGATTGCATATTTTAAAATCACAAGAACATAAAAGTCTTGCTTTTATATCAGAATTTTCAAATATGTGTTCCGTAGATTACCGTATATTATTTATTAAACGAACACTCTCTGATAAAAGGGCAGCCCGTCAATTTTTTACTAGGATTTCAGATTTAAGACTATTTTTGATTGGAAATTTCCTTATTTTCAAGGGGTATTAAGATATAACAGACAGGTCTGTTTAATAAAGAATTTTTTTCGTTTTCGTTCCCGCCTAGGGTCCGACACTTTTTTTAACCCAATTTTCAAAGTCTTTTATTCATTCTGTTCTGACAGTCTGGTCCCAAATTTCCTAGGGATTCCGATTTTGCCAATCACTTTTCGAAAAGAAAATAAATTTTGGGTTAAAAAGTAAAAACTCAATATAATGACACCCTTTTTGAAAAATTTTTCCTCGAAGATCCAGTTTCTGGATATTCTTGCTTATCGTGTAGAGCAGGTCGTTTTAGGCAGGGTTTTACGGATTACCGTAAATCTTCTAATTAAAGCCCATGGGCTTATATTAGAAGACGTGACCCCCCGAAGTCACTTGTGGCATTGTGTTTTAAGCTATGAAAAATCAATCATTTTCAGGCATACAGCCACTCAAAATGTAGCTAAGGGACAGGGCTATATTTTGAGTGGTCGTAAGCCCGAGAATGTTGGGTTTTCATGGCTAAAAACACAATGCCACAAATGAAAAATTTCCGGAAATCTTCTAATATAAGCCCATGGGCTTTAATTAGAAGATTTACGGTAAGTGACTGAAAAAGTCCATCTTTCAGAGATCACTGCTCGCTGGTAATGACAGAGTGGCAAAATGAAGTCTCTTAATGTTTTTGTCTATTTCACAGCAAATATTAAGAGTATATGTACTGCGTGATGTGTCCTTCGACGTCAGAAGAGACGCTTTCATCTTGCAGAAAAAACCTTTTCTAAACCAATCGCGAAAAATTAAAAAAAAAACTCTTTTTTCGTAAAAAGTCATTTTCAAGAGTGTAAAATTTAGCATCTTTTGTCGTTTTTTACCAGTCGCCCACCCTTCCAAATATTGGGAATACCTCTTCTGATAGCCCTGTGATTTCCACGCCAGATTGACTTCGATGAGCCGGAAAAAGGGCCTGCAACAGAAAGTTACGGGCAAAATAAGATCACCCTGTAACAGGGCTTCGATCTAACTTATTAATAAGATTTGTGGTTATTTTGGCACCTAAAATTTTAAGGAAATGAAATTTACTTATTAATCAGAAAAGTACTTACCGTATTTCCTCTAATAGTAGCCCACCCTCTAGGAGGGGGTTGAAAAATAGTAGCCCATGTGCTGCTATCAGAGGAAATACGGTATGTTCGATAGAATCGGCTCCTCAAGACGGTTTTTCGATGCCCAGACAGGAATTTGGTTTGCAGGAACCACAGTTCCGGTGTAGTCCGGTGTGAGAGACCTTTAGAAAAACTTCCAGCAAGAAGAAACACGTAATATAAATCAACTTTTTTGCTCTGATTGTTGGAATTCATTATGTTTTGATGTGAAAACACAGTGTTAAAAAGCGATTTTAGCATGTTTTTAAATGTACTTATTTTTTGACTCAAAATCTGATTTTTTTTCGAAAATCTACTTATTTTCAAAATTTTGAGATCGAAGTTTTATCGATTTCTCAAATAATATTCTGACATAAAAAAATCTTCGTTAGGCAAATCTCAGATTCTGACACCGGATTCATGCTCAGCATAGTCGATTTGCATGTGAAACTGCTCTTTGAAATTTAAAACACTTGTCAAATTGCAAATCCGCTTGAGACAAAAAAATTTTTAACACACCATTTTTTATGATAAAAAGTGTTCCTTGTAGTGACACCAGGATCCGAGACATAGTCAACGACATCGATCCCCATCAACAAACACTGTCAATCCAAGTGACTGATACTGACATAAAGATATTCATCAAGGTAAATAAATTTTGAATATATTAGTTTTCAATACCTTGCAATTTTTTCCTTTGCAGTCTGAGTCAGGTGGAATATTTGACAAAGGGCATGGCATCAAGTTGTTGGCTGAGCACACCAAGTGCAACCTGACCGAAGGTAATATCCTGGTGTGTGGAGACTCGTCTACAGATGTGCCTATGCTAGCATACTGCTTAGAAATGAACCCCAAGGGGGTTTTCACCGTTTGGGTCACCAGGAATGAGGAGTTGAAACAAAAGGTTGGTTTTGTCTTCAAAAACAAAATTACTTTTAGTTAAAGTGGGTTATTAGGTATATACCTAACACCCTAAAATGATGTTTTTTCGATGCTTTAGTACGTTTAATGTGTAGAAAACGTGTTTTTGGGATGCAGCCAACCACAAAAAAAATTTTTTTTTACCAAAAATCGACTTTTCACTCATGTGGGTACACGCATCTCAACTTCAAGCCCCAGGTCCCCTGCGCCTTCGAAGTACCAAATTCCAGTGACCAAAACGGGGTAAAATACTTTTATGTGAATAAAAAATAATATGTCCAAGTACCCTTCCGTAAAAAAAATTAGAATGCTTAAAATGTATGTTTCTCATCAGTTATTTTAAGTAAAATAGTAGTTTTTTAGCTTTCATTAAAATAGTAAACAAATTTAGGTGAAAGAGATGTGCGAGTCCTATTCCAACCACAATTACGTGTTCGTGTCCTGCCAGAAGTGTTGTTGGGTGGTATGGCTCAAGCAACCATCAGGGAGATCAGCATTAGTGTCAGTCGACCACGTTTTTCCACTGCAGATGAATTGGACAGCTAAATGATTACCTATTAATTTTTTACAAGATTTCTTTCAACCAATTTTAATTGCCACATATTGTGGTAGAATGTTTAAAAGTTGGAATAACGTGGTAGTAGTCTGTCTGTGTGACTATCGAATTTATTAAGCTAAAGTAAGAATTTTAGGTTTTTATAATAACGCCATATTCAGCCTATCTATTTTTTGTTTTCTACAGTAAAAATTTGTGCAGTCAAACCTGGTTAATTTTCAATCCGCTCAATTTGGATTACCAGCTTAGCCCAAACAACCGTATGAACTCCAATAATCCACCTCCTTAAAAGTGACAAAATGTAGCTGATTCACGGCTCGGAACTCAAAATTTTAAAATAAAGGACATTTGATCAAAAATTGCCATTGTATCTAATGCTTACTGGGTTCGGGTACCAAAAATGTCAGTCGGCCACGTTTTAAATTTTAAAGATTTCGTGTCTCAAAATAAAGGAAAAATGTTTAAATGAAAGACGTTTCCGAGCCCTGATCTAATTTGTATTTTTAAATGTCTTTTTTAAGTCAAATTTGATTGGCAACCCAGTGTTGCGATGACACAAAACTATTTAAAAAATTGAAAGCTGGATTACGAACATCAACGTCAGCATTGCATAATTTGCCTGAAAAATGCTCTAAAAATTGAGGCGCCATAGAAAATGCATCAATCTTTTTTCTGATGTATGATTTCTTTTGCGCTTTTTTAGGTCACCTTTCAAAGAAATTATGCAATTCTGATATCTATATTCCTCATTTAACTTTTTATTCTCCACAAGTTTTTTTTATATCGCAACACTAGGAGGTCAACAAAATGGTTTTGAAACAACACAAACAAAATGAACGTTAAAAGTGCACTTTGTTATTTTTTGGAAGGGACTTTGTAAGAGGTTATATGAGAGAGTTTACACTGGAAAATCAATATAGGGAACTATATTCATATGAAAGTACACATCGTTAAAGGGCCTGACCTCTTCCTACTCGGTGGTCCCCCGCCAATTCAAAAATTTTTCCTTGATCATTGGACTTCTGTACGGATTTTTCCGCTAGGTTTCTAACAAAACTAGGCCTGAAATCAAATTTTAGGCTTAGTTTTGTTAGAAACCTAGCGGAAAAATCCGTACAGAAGTCCAATGATCAAGGGAAAATTTTTGAATTGGCGGGGGACCACCGAGTAGGAAGAGGTCAGGCCCTTTAATGTCGGGTTTATCAAGTTTGACTAGAAGAAGGAGTTTTCAAGTCACTAAATATGAGTTTAATGTGAACTCACATTCTTTATAATATATTTTTTTATAACTGTTAACATAGTCAGCCAAGTTGTTTTTTTTGCCAAAATATATATATGCAGAAATATTTGTGCCTTATGTACTTTTGTCATACAATTTTTTTTCCAGAAAACTTTTTTCACGTTTATTAACAATTTTGTGCTATTAGTGAGAAAAAAATTGTTTATAATCATTTAGATGAAACAAAACCTGAAATATTGCTGACTGTCTTAGTTTTGAGTGTCTTCTCGTAAGCAGCAAAAGTTTTATTACAACCACATTTGGTGTCCTTCATTACATAGTAGTCATTGTACTTTTTGGCAGTATTTTATAAAGTAAAATAATAAAGGATTTTATATTTGAACGTAGAAGCAAAATCAAACTTATATACAATAGCTGCAAAGCTATCGAAATACACAATGCAAAAAGGAAGTAATAAAAATTTCAAGAAACACTTCGTAAAGAGATTCACTATTTAAAAAAAATCAAAAAACGAATTTTTTTCGAAAGTTTAAATTTATTTGTTTTGCTATGTTTTAAGGGCGAGCATTCACTTGCGGATTCCACAAATGCGGATTCAAGACTTGGGGATTCCATATTTGCGGATTCACACACGCGGATTTTTTTTGCGTATTCCATAGTTGCGGATATTTTTTGGCGGGTTTTAACCTGCAAATCCCACACTTGCGGATTCCGTATTTTACGAATTTTATTTGCGGATTTTTTTGCGAATTTTAACTTGCGGATCCCACATTTACTTCGTATTTCGCTACTGCGGATATTTTTTCGCGGATACCACATTTGCAAGTTTTAACTTGCGGGTTCAGCAACTGCGGATATTTATTCACGGGTTTCACATTTGCATTTAAATTTTTATAGACTTGGACACCACAATTCTATATTAACCATAAGAACATTAGACACATTGGCTTTTTTATAAAATCTGAAGAAAAATAGGTTGAGTTTTGTTTTGCCAGTACACAAAATAGGCTCAGGTTTACTTGTGTTCTCATAAATTGCAAAATTTGGCATGCACCAACAACAAAAACAAGAAACGGTCTGTCTCAAATTTATTCATCTAACGAAGATTATAGAACTTCGGTCAGAAGTTTGGCAGCTTTATCTTTTTTACCCGTCCGATAAGTAGAGCCGGAATACCAGTTGCTATTTATCGAGTTTCGAAAATTAAATCTAGTATCTACTGCTGAATCCGTATTCACGTATTTTAAAAGGTACATCTGCTAGAACTCTTTTTTAAGTTCGCAAAATTTTTTAGAAACTACATCCAGACTCAGCGTGCGAGAAATGCACCACTTTTAACCAAGAAGAAGCACAGGATGGTGTTTTAGGAAGAACAAATAATGCTCAAGAGTCATTTCACTCTCAACTGAACGCTCAGTTAAAAATATCCAGCAATTTCAAAGTATGCGGGTTTATCGTAGTTGTATATATTGGTCGAAAGAATTTGAAAGTTCTGAAATAGCTAACTTTTTTTCACTTTGATGGTATTTGTTTCTGAAATGTCTTTTGCAAATATTGCAATCTATTTCAGTTAAAGAATATAGTAAATAAGTTGTCTTAAAAACTGCTCCTAGCCAAATAAATGCTCACAACGTAAAGAGTAAATTAAAATTTTGTCGTTACATATTTTTAAAACTACTTTAACTACAAAACGTTGTATATTATAAAGGATAAAAGGAGTTCTTCCTTTTTTAAAACCAGTGAAATTCTTGAACCAATCTGTGAATCACACGCTTAATTTCGTTTTAAGAGCCATTGAAGTCATCAAAAAAGAAGAGCTAGTGGCTGGAACGAAGCTTAGAGAATATCAACTAGATCCAACTGTTGGCTTATGTTCCGCCCCCGTTCTACCAGTCCCACGCAACTGACCGGGCTATTTCAAAATTAATAGCAGCATACGAAGCACTTTAAACATCTATATATGTAGAAACCTTACGGCACTTAAAAGCTCTGCGTTCCGCATCATGAAAACATGGTTTCGACAACTAGGACGACTAGTATTACATCTTCTCATATTAATATAATTCCAAACTACTTGTTTTAGTAGACACGATAAATATGAAATTTGCACTCATACAAACAATGTGCAATCCGTAAGTGAAAGTCCGCAAATAAAAATCGGTTAACCTGAAATCCGCAAAATTGAATCCGGAAATATGGGTTCCGCAAGTGTGGAATCTTCAGGTTAAAGCCCGCCTTTGTTGAATCCGCGTATGTGTAATCCGCAGAAAAAAATCCGCAAGTGAATGCTCGCCGTTTTAAGGAGATAGTCTCGACACGAATATTTATCAGAATTGCAAAATTCCTTCAAAAAATGGCCTAAAACTCGAAATGTGATAGCATACGAACCAAACTTTTTTCGATGGATTTTTTTCCTTTTCCATTTCGATTTTCAGGGCATTTTTGAAAGAAATTCGGAAATTTTGAGATTTTCCAACTTTTAATTCTGAACAAGTTTGACTGATAATGCAACACTGAGTTGTCGACAAAATATGGCTCTAAAACCACATTTTAAAAACACAAAACTTTGTTTAGTCCTTTCGTGTCGAGACTATCTCCTTGACAGCTTTCACGCTCCTTTTAACACTCTAAAGCCCGATCGCTACAGGTATACATGGAGCTAAAATTGGGCAATGAACAAGATAGCGCAAACAAGGCCGTTTTGGAGCTTTTAGTGCCAATTTTAATAAGTTCAGTTTTTGGAAGTGAGTTACTCCATCTAAGAATTCTAACACAGCTCGGTAGGTGTATTGGAAAATGCTTTATAGCTCATGAGAACCGGAGGAGATGGGCTTTCAGATGTGCTATCACACATTATTTGACAATTAAGACAATTTTTTTAATTTTTTCTTGAGCAAAATCTTGATTTTGCTCAAGAAAAAACCAAGAAATTTCTTGAGAATTTTCTCATTGGCCAAACCTAGGTATGATGAAAGCGGACACAGAGTCTGAGACGGGTATACGTCATTTTTCCGTCGTTCATTTTTCGTGACCTTTTTTGGCTGTACTTTTTTTCTGTATTGAGAAAAAAAATTATAAGTTACGTTTTGTATCTAAGATTCATGGCTTCAAAATGAGCTTTTCACAATCAACTTTTGATTTCAAAATTTTGGGTAGAAATGCCCAGTCAGACTCTAAGTCTGTCACTCGGTACTTAGTGATATTTGAAGGGTCAGTCTTTTGAATCGGCTGTCTAAAATCTCACATTTACCATTTAAGTAAGCCTTTGAATGTATAATTTTAACGAAATTTTTTTGGTTGTCGAGTCAAGCCCGGCCCGAAGTTTTTGGCACAGCCCGACCCACGATAGGTACGGCCCGATGTAGGAATATGTACGACCTGCATCATTTTTAAGTATATATCATTTATGCACAACTTTCAAACGGTTAGTTACCTTAAAAAATCGAGCCCATGATAAATTTGGATATCTAAGCCAAAGAATATTTTTCAATGCTCTATCGATTTACCACGCATGCCCTTCAAGGCTTGCTACATTTAACAGCTATGGTTTTTTTCCACATGGCTGTAAGAAATTGAGTGTGGTTCCACACAAGCATAAGTGAATCAGATGACATTATCTCAACCAAAGTCAATTATTCAAGCACACTCTTTTTGCCCAAATTATATGGTCATTGACTGATTTTCCGACAACAATTGTACAAAATTAATCTATTATTGTGATTTATATGAATTTTTTAAATTTTAACAACTGGATTTCGTTGTATTTTCTGCTTCCAACTTATATTTGGACAAGTATCAGCTATGATCAAGACATCCTGAGCGAAAGAAATGCTATATTGTCCACTCCAGTTTGGCAATGGAGCCCTTTGCAAATATCATTGCTCAAGGAACCTGATCTTCCAAGCATTCATCCCAAAATATTCGTAAGAATTCGTTCAATAAAAGTGCAAACCTGATTACTCTATTTTCTCTATAATCCCCCACTCTCTAATAAGTCCCACCCTGCGGACCTAATATCTCAGCCTAGAGCAAACATTTCGCAAATCTGATTGTTGTGTATTCTTAATTAGCACGAGCTCTCCTGATTCCACTTTTTAGATTTTGGTTGAGTACTCAAAAATCTCAAAATCGACCTCAAAATTTTCCGAATTTTTTAAGGTTGAAAAATAATCTCCATGGGGGTTTAATAGAGAAAATACGGCAAGCAAATTTGGCCCTATATTTTATTTTTTATTTTTTTTTACATTTTTTGCCTTGGTCCCCCTGCTGATTTTTTGTGCATTTTTTTCTTTTAATTTCTTTGTCGTATTTGTTCAACAATTATAACACAAAAAGGTAGCCAAAGTTGGCAGCAAAACGCTCATGCATTATGAAAAATAAAGAAATTAAAAATTGGCAAAAATGCACAAAAAATCAACAGGGGGACCAAGGCAAAAAATAGTACCGATCCTTATATAGGGCCGAAAATTCTTTAATGCAAAACAATATTTTTGTAAGTATATAGTATAGAATAACTGCCCCCACCCGAGAATCTGACACTCCCGAAATCACTGTAACTACTCTTTGAAACAACAATTTCAGGCTCAGTACTTAGGCTCGCGGTAGGCCAGGTAGGGGTGGCATTTATACCAGGGTTAAATTTTATTTTTTCTACCATAATAAGAAAACACAGAGTTGTCGTAATAATTAGGGTAAGCATACCCTTGATATCCTTGGTAGTTACTCATTTGATTGTAACTGTTTTGGTATACACCGGCAGCTCGGCCGGCTGTAGCTGTACCCCCAGAACCTCCACTACCAAAACTAAGTGAAGATCCAAAGTTTTCCAAGCCATCAGAAAAGAGTTGGGAATAGCCCACACTTATAATTATACAAAAATAGGCGCTTATGAGTAAAGGCTTGCCGTGAACTTTGAGCATTCTAGATAAGACTCCGAAATATACAGGTGTTGGGAAAGAACTGGTTTGGAAAGTTTTGATTTGCCTTTTATAGTGAAATCTTTGATCCACCTTCGCTTGTTTACAGCATTTGTTGCCTTAGTGTTGATGTGAAAAAGGCCTACCGTATAACCTCTATTAGACGGGCACCCTCTAATAGACGGGCACCCTCAAGCACCTATATCTCAGCGCAAAAAAAATTTTTTGCAAATCTGTTTTTCGCGTTTTCTTGATCACCTCGATCTCAGTTGATTCCGCTTTTTAGATTTTTTGAGTACCCAAAAATCTCAAAATCAAAATATTTTTTTTTCGATTTTTAGGGGTTGAAAAATAGAAGGGCATGCCCGTCTATTAGAGGTTATACGGTATACATGAAAAAGATTTTGCAATCTCATGGGAAAAAATAAAAATAATAACGTAATGATGTCTAAATTGATTTGGGGTTTAGTAAGTCATAAAAAAACTGGTCGGTATGTTTTGCAAAGATCTTACTGGTTTATAGCTGTTTTTCAAAAAATTATATTTGAGTAAATGTCGCTCGGTGGATCGCTAATCCTTATCCCTGCTTAATGGGGCATCAGGGAACTGCAAAAAGTGCTAAATTTAGCACCGTTTTGCACCAAAAAAGTGCTAAAATAATGCTGAAGAAACGCATAAATTTATCCTTTTTTTGCGAGATTAGGTCTTGGATAAAAACCAATAAATATTGTACTGTTAGTCAGCTACGAAATGAGCTATCGTACATGAAATTTGGTAGTATAGAGTAAAAGATATGATGATTCCAATTACGAACAAAAAAAGGTGCTAAAAAGGTGCTAAAATGGGTTTTAGCACCTTTTAGCACTATTGTTTCGTGTATTATTTGGCTAGGATACATTTGGCAAAAACGAAACTTGGCAAAAACGAAAGTCGGCAAAACGAAACTTGTCAAAACAAAAGTTGTCAAAACGAAATTTGGAAAACGGAACTTGCAAAACGAAACTTGGCAAAACGAAACTTGGCAAAAACGAAAGTTGGCAAAAATTGCCTTGGTCCCCCCTGTTGTCCAAAAATGTCTAAAAATCGAAATTTTTTCTCTTCTCTCAAAACGATCTATTTCGATGCATTTGAAGTTTTTATGCCATACAAATAAGTTTCGAGACGATTTTTCCTAGGTTTCTTATAGTCTACGTCTCGTTTGAGCCTTCAAACCACAAATTTCGATCCAAGTAAAAAAGATTCGTATCCAACTACAAATTCTCCGTTTTACTCTATATAGCCTACTAAAACATTACTAATAGGCGAGCAAAACACAATACTTTTGGAAAAACGCCATAGAAATTAATTGGTGCGACGTCTGGCAGACTTCCTTCACTGTCGCTAGATTCTGTAGAGCTCATATCGATATCTAAAAAACTGCACCCTTAAATTGCATTGAAAAAGCGCAAGGGACGGTACAGGATATAGATATAGATAAGTATAGAAGGAAATAGATCGTTTTAAGAGAGGAGAAAAAATTTCGATTTTCAGACATTTTGGACAACAGGGGGGACCAAAGCAATTTTTTGCCAGCTTTCGTTTTGCTAAGTTTCGTTTTGCTAAGTTTCGTTTTGCCAAATTTCGTTTTGCCAAGTTTCGTTTTGCCAAGTTTCGTTTTGACAAGTTTCGTTTTGCCAAGATTCCTTTTGCCAAATCACTCTAATGACTGAAAGGCAGAGTGAACGCAGAGTGAGAGGAAACGCATTTTTATCAGAGTTTTTTCAGAGATTTGTGGCTGGAAAATTTTTTATCGGTAGCCCTGAATCTTAGCTACAAAATGTGACCAAAAGAAAAAAAATTATGAACAAAATAAAGTTTACAGCCCTTCCCGCGTTAAAAACATGGAATTTCCTCTCAGTGATTGGACACGAGGCTTTACTCTATACTACTAAATTTCATGTACGATAGCTCATTTTGTAGCTGACTAATATTAGAATATTTATTGGTTTTTATCCAAGACCTGATCCCGCGCAAAAAGGAGTAATTTATGGTTTTCTTTAGCGCTACTTTAGCACTTCTTGCAGTTCCCTGTGGGGCATACTCGCCGCCGATAGGAATTTTCGTTAATAGGAGAATTTCTGAGTGTAACAAAAAACCCTGATGTATTTTTTAACGAGGAACAATTTTACGAAAAGTATGAGAATTAAGTATGAAAAATATTGCGTAAAGTTATGTTGCATACCCGTGAAACAGATTTGCGCCCACTCATTTGCGCCCACTCATTTGCGCCCAACTCGGTTGCGCCCAACTCGGTTGCGCCCAACTCATTTTGCGCCCGCCTCATTGTTTCTCAAAGTTTTCAATCTGTGATTTATATTTATGACCTAAAAAAATTCTTCGCTGTTATTATATTACTCGTCTGTACTTTTCTTGATTAGTATTTTTGTGTTGAGTGTTACGTCGATGGCTATTAACGTGGATAATGCCTGGCTAGCCAACGTGCTTGCTCAAACTCAGACACCAGTGTAACCAGCTAATCAGGTATGATAATGTTGTTTAGCTTCAGATTTTTACTTAACCCTCTAATCTTTACTTTTCAAGGGAGTTTTGACGCTATCCAACAGAGGAGAGCAGTGTCTGATAATCAACAGGAATTCCAGCTGATGGCCTATTCCCGATAAAACTATAGAACTGCAATGCTGCTGCAATTAATGGATTACCGAGGACCGATAACCACGCAGAGGGATGGCACAAGGCATTCAACGACCGCTTTTAAAAGTCCCATATGAATCTAAGTCAGTTTATTGTTCGTCTGAAAGCGGAAGATGAAAAGACAAGTCAAATGGTAGGTCGGTATATTTGCTTTAATTTTGGTGATCAGACGGTGAACTGTTTATCAATTTTTAAGGGCTAGGGTGAACCCAGCAGAAGCTTTTCGACAGCCACGCCGACGAGAATATGAGATGCGTGAAGCCAAAATAAAGCTTTTGTTCGTAATTATCAGCCGGAACAACGAATGAATTTCTTGAGAGCTATTCAGTAGGGTTGGTCTCCCCCCCGCAAAATTTTTTAGTCTAATCTCCCCCCCCGCACCCCAAAAAGCGGGGGGGGGGGAGGCCAACCCTACTATCCAGCACCACCTAGTCAAGTTTCCGTTTGTGCGCCAGGACAGAGATGGAAGCAACGATGAAGAGGAATAAAATGTTAAAAGTGATGTTAATTGCGTGTTACCTTTATTGGTTCATTTTGTTCCTGAAATAAAAGTGGGTTTTTGGGGCCGCAAGTTGGACCGGCGCGAGTTGGGGGGCGCGAGTTGGGATGGGTGCGAGTTGGGTTTTTACCGTCTCTTGGTGTATCTCACTTTCTCTCACTTAAAATGTCTCTCACATTATTTTCACTATCGTGTTCAGCGTTAAATTCTTCACCAGGATGTGATGTTACACGGGAAGTGCACGACCCGACCCTGGCCTATTGAAAAACCTTGCATACCAATAGGCCACGGTCGGGTCGTGCACTTACCGTGTTAGAACAATCTGGCTTTCCAGTGTTAAAAAGTCAGTTGATCCCTTCCTGCCTCGAATTTTCAAAATTCTGCGACCGTATTTGGATTCAGCGTGAAAACTTGAGTCCAACTGTCCAGAAGTGCTGCTCGGCTTTTCGAATGTTGTGGAACCAAGCTATAGCCACCTGAATTTTCGTCCAATAGCCCATGTTTTTTAGAGGGTGGGAGGTTTTAGGGTCAAATTAAATTCGACTTAAATTTCCTAAAATTGGCTTGTTGTCCTGAGGGTTAACACTTATCTCCGCCAAAATCATTTCGCCAACTCATTGGTTGAATTTCTCTCAGGCCGAAATGAAAAGTACTCGAAAGAACATGGTCAAAGAAATTATCGCCGAAAAACTGTCATAGATTCTAACTTTGCCGATTATTGCTCACTTTATGCGTGTTACGGAAAGTTGGTTTATTCGAACGAAATAAAAATTACCGGAACACATATACAAAGCTTTTCCATGTTCAATGTTCAAAAGAAGGAAAGTCATTACTTTGCTTTTCAACAAAAATTATTGAAAAAAAGTTATTAACATGAAATTCTTACTAAGTATTCTCCCAAAGTACTATACGTAGATACTTAGACGGATTGATTACGAATTTGAAAAAAAGTTGGCGATTAACCAAGTGCATGACCACTTCGTAAATCTGGATGTCCACTTGATGCTCCTTTTGCTATTTTTCGGCCTCCAAGGCCTTGCTTGTACTGATTAAATATTCTAAAAATGCTTTTTACGTAGTAAGCTGTCGAAGTCAAAGTTTTATGAAATCTCGATAAATATGGCTGTAGGTGAAAACACCTCACAAAATATGTAAATCCCTCCTCAAATTTATTTTTTACCCCCTCAAATTTGAATTATTAGTGAAATACTGCAGTAAATTTTGCGGGAATCCGAATTTTATAGTCAAAAAAGACTTGGATCGCTCAGAATTCCACCCTGAAGCGGCCAGAAGCCTCTGAAAGTTGGTTTTTTGGGTTTGCTGAAGGGGTAAACTTTTTGCGAAAATTCGATTGGGCGGATCACAATTCCAGTCCGGTCGGCTTAATCGCTCAGAATTCCGGTTCATGGTGGTTTTGAGTGGTTTAGGGTGGAATTCTGAGCGATTAAGCCAATCGGACTGGAATTGTGATCGGCCCAATCGAATTTTCGCAAAAAGTTTACCCCCCCCCTTTAGTAAACCCCAAAAAACAACTTTCAGAGGCTTCTGGCCGCTTCAGGGTGGAATTCTGAGCGATCCAAGTCCTTTTTTACTATAAAATTCAGATTCCCGCAAAATTTACTGCAGTTTTTCACTAAAATGCAAATTTGAGGTAGCAAATTTAAAATTTAAGGGGGGAATCACACATTTCGTGCGAAATTCAAATTTGAGGGGGTGAAAAATAAAGGCTGTACCTGAAAACACCCGTCAAAAACATTAAATCTCCCGTCAAAATCATTAAATCTCCCGTCAAATTTTTAAAACTTCTCGTTCTAGGTGTAGGGGGCTTGGTTGCTTGGGGTTGAGATGCGCACACCCACATACCTTAGACGCAAATCACTCGAAAGTGACTCTGGATGCAAAAAAATGTATGCCTACCAGAGTTTCTTTATGCGGTAGGCCCCAGTCAACAAAACTATGTTCAACATCTTCCTTTTTAAACTAATTGGTCTATTTTTGGTCTTTTCCCACCCTATACTCCAGTGGTTATGCGTAATTAGTGCGCCGTAATTAGTGCGCCAGTAATTAGTGCGCCAATAATTAGTGCGTCGTAATTAGTGCGCCTGTAATTAGTGCGCCAGAATGGCTGTAGATGGATTCATCTTCGATAATTTCATCCTGGAACAATTTCATCCTCGGTAAATTCATCCGGTAAGTATATCCAGCAATGAATTCATCCTCGCTAAATTCATCCTCTAAATCTCAGGTTACAGATTCAAATCCCGGTGGGTGCAGACTTTTTTCTTTGCTATTTTTGCCAGTAAAATAATTTTCTAGGGATTTATTAACCTTAATGTGAGTAGGAAAACCACTTGTATCCACCCTGGAAGGGTATACCTCTGTTACAACCTGAAGATTTTAGATTTAGCCAAAAGGTGTGAAAAACCATGGTATCCTACTCAAAGAATGGTTCAACAGTATTTGATAATTCCAAGAAAGTGATTTTACAACGAATACCCCGTAACGAGTTAGGTAGTTCCTAAGTTGCCTGGAGGGTGCCCTAACCATCAGGCCAGTGAGGTAACTACTAGGTGGCCGCCCCAAACCACTAGGTGGCCAACTGTTGGCTGAAGTCAGCCCGCTGAAGTCACCATCCTGGTAGCAACCCCAAACACTGGGTAAAATCAGGTACCCCTATCTAAGTACCATCACTTGAGCACTAGTACCTGGACACTTCAATTTCAACTTGTCAGTAAAAAAATTTGAAAGTATACACTGAGAAAAACAATTTTTTAAAAGGATGGTATTTTTTCTCACCGCAAAACACTTGAAAATCACCGCAAATTATTTTTTCTCACCGCAATTTGATCTTCCCGCAAAATACTTTTTTTCTCACCGCAAAAATACTTTTTTCCCCCCGCAAACCTAATTTCTGTCTAAGACCAACCAAATTTTGCATAATTTTGCAAGAATTTGAATTTTTCAGTCAGGAAACAACTCGGATCCCTCAGAATCCCACCCCAGAATGGCCAGAAGCCCCTGAAAGTTGGTTTTTTCGGGGTTTACTTAAGGCGAAAATTCGATTGAGCGGATCAGAATTCCAGTCCGATGGCTTAATCGCTCAAAATTATAGGTTTATGGTGGTTTCGAGTGGTTCTGGGTGGAGTTGTGGGCGATTGAGCCGATCGGACCCGAAATCTGATCCGCTCAATCGAATTTTCTTAAAAAGGTTACCCCCCCCTTTAGTAAACTTGGTCTTAGACAGAAATTAGGTTTGCGGGGGAAAAAAGTATTTTTGCGGTGAGAAAAAAGTATTTTGCGGTGAGAAAAAAGTATTTTGCGGGAAGATCAAATTGCGGTGAGAAAAAAATAATTTGCGGTGCATTCGCAGTGTATTTGCGGTGAGAAAAAAATATTATCCTTTTTAAAAATTTGAGGGGAGATTTAATGATTTTGACGGGTGTTTTCGATTTGAGCCGAAAATAAATTTGAGGGGGGATTCACATATTTTGAGGGGTGTTTTCAATTATCCGATAAATACCCTGCAAAACAGCATTTCACTACCGTCAAACCATCTTTAGAATGGTTGAATTAGTACAGAAGACAGTTTTTGGAACCTGAAAAGCATAAAAAGTTTTGAATCAAAATTTTATAAAAACTGGCGGAAATGAGGTTGGCGTAAATAAGGTTGGCGGAAATAAGTTTGGCGGAAATAAGTTGGCGGAAATGAGTTGGCGGAAATGAGTTTGGCGGAAATAAGGGTGAACCGTCCTAAGAGCTCTTGCTCTAGTTTTGTTGCATTTTTCACGCTGAGCATTTTAGCACACCCGAAAGGGTCTCTTGTGAGATGTCACCCAAAACCTATAGAGTCAATGCATACCATCTTAAGAGAGCATGTCAACCACTTAGAGAGCAGATGATAACCAGCAAAAATCGAAAATTTTGACTCGTGGACCAACCTAGTCGTTAAATTTCGCAAAAATTAGAGTGCACCCCTCACCCCCCCCCCTCCAATGAGTATTTTTCTCTAAGCGTCTTATTTTGGGTTCCCTTGATTTTTTTAAGTTTTCTTTAGTGCAATGTGTAGCACGCCAACTTAGGCTTAAGCAAAAATGAAAAAACTTTGCTTACAGAAAAATACTCTTTGAGGGGGGGGGGTGGTGCACTTCATATGCTGTCGTTAGATTTATATGCGTAACTGATAAATATGGAGACTTTTTATATTTAATGGCGATATTGGCTTTTCAATTTTTTAGCTTCGTAATGGTTTCTACGCGAAAAGGAAAGCGGTATGCAAATGAACAGCTGGAAAGTGAGACGCCGCCACCAAAGACAAAAGAAAAGAAGCCCAGACTTTCTAAGCCTAATCTTAGTGACGATAAAGCACAAGCCCTCAGCGATCACAAGTAATTATTATATCCAAAAGGTGTCATTTGCATAATTTCGTTAATAGGAAATCAATGGGACAGGAAGTCGTCCATAAATTGTGCCTGCCTGCAGCTCCTAGTCAATTTGACGTGCCGAGCGTCAGTCTGTTCACGCTAATCGAGTATGCTGTCCAGAACACACTGCGCGAAATCACCATTCTATCAGAGTTGCTGCCAAGAAAAAAGATGATAACAAGTCCGCCCGTGTTAGACATCTGGTTCAATTTGCCAGCGAGCTGCATGCCCTCTTTTCTAAACTGCTGGCCGTTGTCAAATGGCTTCAAACGGTTTGTTTTCGTTGATCTTATGACTAAAGGGATTTGAAGCGCAAACTATTCAGTCAGGAGAAGTTGAGAAATTGTCTTCCATCAATCACTTCTGAAGCAGCAGAGCGCAAGTATTGTAGAAGCAGCTGACAAGCTAGTGGCGATTGACATTAGGGAACTTCACTTCGCGAGGTTGACCATTTCTTCATTCGATGGTTGTTTTGGATTTGAAACGAACATATTTTAGATTGCCGGTCTTTTCGGTGGATGCCTTGGCAGCAGGACATATAAAGAGGATTTGGTAAGGGAGTTTTAAGAGAGGGACTTTTACGACTACTTTTTGACATCGACTGACTACTACTTCACATCACACACTTTTTTCCTCCATGTATTTGTTTTCTTCTCTCAGATCTTTTCACACCGTTTTGTAGCTGAGATTTTTCTCTGTGGATCGAGCGGTCAAACACCCTAACTAAAAATAATTTTCAAGGTAATCACACCAATCTCAAACTAAAAATCCGTGGTTTTTTAACTCGGTGTTTTTAGTGGAACTTTATATTATATTTTGGTGTAATTTCTCAAAAATTATTTTAATCAGAGTTTTTGACGACTCGATAGATAGAGGAAATCTGAGCTACAAAATGATGTAAAAACATTCGAGATAATAAAAAATGTATGAAAAAGGCATGTGACGTGAAGTAGTAGTCGGTGTCGAAAAGTAGCCGTAAAAGTCTCCCCTTCCCCCTTAATTTAGATGAGATATAGCCATTTACCACCCATTTCATCTGATTAATAACAAGAGACTTTATCTTGTTTTTTTCCTCACTTCCCTACCTGGAATTCAACGTTTCTAATTTTATATGGTTATTTGCAGGATGTTCGTCGGAAGCAAGAAGATTCATTCGAAAAGCTGAATAACATTATCGAACTACAGTCAGCTCTTTCAGCTCAACCTATCGCTCTAGGTTCGATACTATTGTTGTGAAAGATGGAATGGTAACTGCTTCTAATAGTCTGTCTGGCGGTGATAGCCGGTTCATTTTAATTTTAAGGTGATTCTGAGAGTGTCGGGAGAGTTCGAAATCAGTATAACGGTTGCCAAAAAAGATAAATCCTGATACAAAGACTCTATGGATTTTGTCGGATGTCAATATTCTGGTCAGCAACAATGAAATAGGCGAAGGACAGGGCTGATGCATTCGTTTCAAATGCAGATTCTTTATCGACTAGTCAAGAGAGGATGGAGACATCGCAAAGGTTTCCCTCTCTGATTTTGTTATTTTACCATGAGTTATTTTTTGCTTAGCCGTTGATGGATGCTTACTTTTTGCTTCACTCGTTCTGTCTTCGTTTACAATTGGATGTTTTATTTGCTCAAGTCGCTCAAATGTCCAAAACATGTTCTGCATATGTACAGGTTGAAGACTATTCTCCAGCAGATTGTCGACTCGTGATCGGTTACTGGTTGAAGCCAGCGAGCATAAGAGGTTTCTCATGCAGATTTTTGAGATTTTGTTCGAACTTGGTGTTTAGAGCAACTTCTAAGCATCAGATAATCATATTTGAGGACAGGAAAGGTTTCAACGGCGGATTAGACATATCATCAGTCGTTTGACAATTCTTTGCCAGTAATGCAAGATGAAGATCGGTAGGTAGGGTTGTTTCTTTTCTTCCGTCTAAACACAGAAAACTTTGGTTTAGTATGATTATTGAGACTGTTCAGGTTGCAGGTTACATCAATTCCAGTTTTTTGGGCTTGATACGATCTAGATTTTATGGTGAAAGCAAATCAGGATATTTTTGAGTTAA